>JABSTQ010008599.1:0-40885 GCA_013358835.2 Ixodes persulcatus | reverse complement strand
TTAGTCACTGTAACAACAACCTGCAGTCACGGCCACTAGCCACAACTTCCAGGCCAAACAAGTGATTATAGCTAAGCAGTTAAAAAAAAAAAAACAAAAAAACTATGTTCATTTTCAAAAGAAGGCCCCAATCACCCCAATCATAATATTATCACGTGAGAATGCTATTTACAATTTCAGGTTTCCAACAAATCAGGCAGGCCAGTGCCTGGATGCTAGGATTGGTGCTTCAAAGAAGTGATCGGCGTAGGATGTCGGTCCTATTCATCTGCCGAAGCCCGTTGGTAAAAGCCCAGTGTTGGAATCTGCTAAGGATTGTCCAGTGTATCGATGAGCCTAGCTCAATGTTCCCAATGCATAGTAGTCTCACATGATGGGCTCTTTGTTTGCACTGTATGATGCGTGTACCGCACTTTGATTTAGTGTGCCCGATGATTTGAAGTCGCTTGTTAGTTGACACACAGCTGGCACTACTGGACCACAAAACGCGCACGCACAAACACACACACAAACACACACACACACACACACACACACACACACACACAACCACACACACACAAAAAAAAAAAAAAAAAAAAGAAGCAAGCAATGGGCAGCGTTTGCAGTTGTTGCATTATTACAAACTATGAAAGAGGCAGGTTCGAGAGCTTACGCGGATAATAAGATTTCGTAAAGTCTTCATCGACTGGCGCCTAAGACGCCGAACCAGGTCGCCCGCTCACGGCGCAACTGTTTGTCTGCCTGCGTGGCGCCGATTCCTAATCCACGGTCGTTGCGTAATATTAGGACGATCGAGTGAGGCTGCCCACTGGGTTTTTGTGAAAAGCAATACTACGATAGACATTTTTTCGAAAACTTCGATGTAGCTGTTTGACATAGAAACATAAACGTCCTGCGACCCTCGAAACGACATCACTATACCCGTTTTCCACCTCAAGAACCGCAGTAAAACAGGTCCGGCTCCTCGCGGAGCGTTATTAATTTCCCCTTTATGTGGACAATTAAGATATATACGAGTGATAAGATAACATAAGAATGTTATCTTATCAAGACGTAAACATTCCAAACGCCAAAAGCAACGCTTTTTGCTTCCATGACCAAAAAATATAAGAAACTACTTCGCAGCGCGTATAAACAATGCGCAAAAATTGCTTTTTTCTTGAGGTGAGTTCATGCAGCGCTGCCTGTCAGCGCGTCTCGCCAACAACACATTTGTGCTTTGTGCTTTGGTTGCAGAGCGGCGGAGAAAGGCTCACCGGAGAAAAGCCCACCGGAGAAAAGCTCACCGAAATTTTTATTTTTCCTTAGCTTAGCGAGTTGTGCGTCACATGTGGCAATTTAACAAAATTATAATGATTAAAATAATCGTCCTTTTTTGTAATATTCTTGAAGTTTTTTGGGCATATTTACTAATTCCTCAGAAATTAGTAATCGCCCATTCTGTCCATTAATCATGCCGCAAGTATAAAATCAGAACATGAGACACCCGTAAAAAAGACAATTTATTGGCAGCTTGACAGTGCGACGTCGGCAGCTCTGTCAGATAAACAGGTTTGTTTTAGCAAGCTAATATGAATTACGGTCTGTGAACCGTTTCAGCTCGGAATACATTTTAGCGCTCAAAACACACGGACACAAGGACAAGAATCAGACTTACCACAGCGCACTGTGGTGTCTGATTCTCGTCTTTGTGTCCTTGTGTTTTGAGCGCTAAAATTTATTCCAAGTTCCAAAACCAACTAGCCCAACAGTCTACTCTACTGAAATTCGTTTCAGCTCCGAAGATTGTGCGGTGCCTGATGGATGAGTAGGTGTTTGTTGGTGTAATCAGTGTCGACTACGCTGTTTTCTTTGTGTCTTTTTTTTTTTTACTAATAAAGTTTTATTTGAGAGAACAGCTTCGTCCTGTCGTGTTTGTTGTCTTCACTCCGTCTTCGTCGTTTGAGCGGTTTTTATCTTGTATAACGCCTAAGACTGGGTTGTATATAGGTCACGAGTAACGACGGTGACTGTGTGCAGCTCTGAAGGTCATGGGTGGTTCGCGGTAGAAGGGCACTATCACACAACGGCAACGTGTGGAAAAACCTGCGCGAACGGCTAGAAAACGTGCATGTCCATGGAAGAAAGAAATCTCAATATTCGACTGACCCCTCTATCCCGTCTTTCAAGATTAACAAAAGCTTCAAAGAGCATTTCAGGCACCGCGCGTTGTTGCGCATGCACTTTCGGATTTTCGGCATTTTCAGTTTTGCTTTTTAGGCTTTAGGCAGACATTTTGAAGCTTTCGAACATTTTCTTTTTTTTTTTCAAGTTCATAGAGTTTTCAGTTAGTTTTTTGTTGCCTGGAGAGTAAACCACAAAAAACACTCGCCGGCAATTATTCATTTGGGAGCAATATACCCAATCAGCTTCCCAAATATTTAAATAATTGACATTTTCTTTTTTTTACAAAATTAACAAATTTTAATGATAATAAATTGATGTATGTTACCATGATCCGACAACTTCCATAAGAAAAAATAAAAAAAAAATCGGTGAGCTTTTTTTTCCGCATCTTTTCAAGGGGAGGTGAGCTTTTCTCCTCATCCGCCGGTTTTTTTGGTGAGTTTTTCTCCAGTGAGTTTTTCTCCGGTGAGCTTTTCTCCGGGATTCTTGGTTGCGCGTGCCTGCGCGTTCACACTTGTGTTAGCAAGGTCAGAAAGCTAGCGCCGGAGACGGAGCTTCTAGTCTCAGCTTAATGGTGAACGGAGTATAATGGATCACGGCAGCGCAGTCTAGCTTGAGTCAGCATCTTGTGCAGCGCGCAGCTTGCAGCGTCTTCCGACGAGCGCGAGGTTAGCACGCGGCGATGCCAAGGTGGACGCGTCTGCCACTCTCGTCCAGATCCGCTTATCGAAAATACACTAAAGATCACCTAATGTGCAGCCAGGGTGGAAAAGAAAACTCGACACGATTAAAATCCTCCTTCAAATCAGACCCGTTTTTTTACTATGATGGTTCAAATCGAACCTTCCCGGAAGAATAATTCCGAAAATACATTTTATTTCCCGTTTGTCTATCATACATCAAGCTGAACATGAACAAAAAGAAGTGCTTGTTCAAGCAAATGGGAGCATTGAACTTGACTTCCAAGTTCCACGTCGTTCGTCGACTACGTAATCTTTTATTAAGACAAAAACAAAATGAAAAAAAAAAAAAACTAAAAAAGTTATGCGCTATTGCGATCAAGTCGAAGCTAAGAAAAAAATCAATTTTGTTTTATAACTAACTAAAAATTTGAGTTGTTTTTGTTGGAGTATGACGGGGATTACGGCAATAAAAAGTTGTTAATTAAGGGCACTAAGGCGGTGCTTTGGGCCATTTCTAAGGAAAAGCGCGCCAAGATAACGCGAGGACCGATGCAAGAGGAACAAGACGAGGCTTAACTCAAGTTTATTTGAATACACAAGTACGTGTAATCATCAAGAAACGCTTCAACTTCAACTTCATTTGAACCAGTGGAGAGGGGGAGGGAGAAAAAGAAGCAGACACTTGTCGCTTGACATGGTTCCCCTCCCCACCAGCATCGGAGGAAAATAGTATACGTGGTAAGGAATTTTACAACGTCAACATATCAACCATAAATAAAAGAAGAACCCGACACAAACCATGATCCATGTGTATATTCCCCTACACGAGGGTGATCTTATTCAAACAAACAAAGTTAAACACTAGAGAGAGAGAGAGAGAGAGAGAGAGAGAGAAACTTAGAAAATCTATTCCACATCTCTGCATACTGTTTAATACATTTGGTAGCAAAAAACTGGAGCATCTAGAAACCATAGCCTGTCCTTGATCGAGGCGTTGACCAAATGTGAACACAACGGCTGGAATATGCAAGCACCGATTGTTTCGTATTAGCGATGGATAAAAAAAAAGTGGATTTTGACTTACAGACAACTAAGAAGTTTACAATTGAAATGTTCTGTATTTGGCACTTTACCAAGATTTTTTTTTTTTTTGATAATGGTAGCGTGTGGGTATTGAATTCCGAATTGCATAAATATCCCATGATTTTTTTTTCTGCAAAATATGTGTAGTGCCCAAGGTTAAATCACCACATATTTATTTACACTATGAACACCAGGAACAAAATGAGCGGCCGGCATCAATCGTGCCTCGAGAGTCGCGTGCCTTGAGAGTCCCTTTTTTGTCTTCCTTTCCTTTGCCAGTTTGTGGGCGATCCATGCCCACGTATGTAAGCGGTGAATATTCGTTGCCGTTGTGTTCACCCTCACAAAACAAACAGTAATTATAGCACGAGTAAAACAGGGAATTATAACGAAGGATTATGACCGAGAAAGGTCGACATTTATACACAATAGACTTCTTCCGAAAATCGTTGCATGCAACACTGGCAACACCGCGTGAGCGTTGCATGTTGGGAACTATAGTTGGCCAGGAGCGGGCGAAGTGGCGGACCATGCACATGGTTTCGGTTTAGGTCAATGCATCGACGCGTGCGGCGCTGACGGCAAACCGTGCACAACCTGCCGATTGTACCGCATCCCGATGCAGTAAGTACCCCTTTAAGTACTCAAAACCAAGCTGTGTAAATGATCTGACTACCGGGCCCGATCGAAATCTTCATTTCCCGTGAGGATCAGCGCTTTTAGCTTTCTTACGCGTACATGGCAACAACGTACACTTGTGCCAAAATATTTCCCTCTGACGAAATCATCTTGCAATTGCAAGCTGCAGAGGATATTTTCTGTAAAACTTTGACACTGTATAGCGGCCGCTTTTGATGTCCCAAGCAGTGCGCAGCCAGCCATGATTGATAGGATGGTGCGCACACAATCGCGTTTCCTGTTGCATTGCAAACCTCTATTTGAACATAAAGCAATTAAATGCCAAGGTGCAAGCGAGCTGGACAAGAATGACGAAAATAATCCCTGGAGAAGGGGAGCAAGAAGGACAAAGGACAAACACTAATCTCCAAACACAGCTAGGTGACTGGTGCACGGTCGAAAAAATCCGCTGGAAATGGAGAGGTCCCGGGTTCGATACCCGGACCAGGCGGATTTTTTCGACCGCGCACCAGTCACTTAGCTGTGTTTGGAGATTAGTGTTTGTCCTTTGTTCCTCTTGTTCCCCTTCTGCAGGGAATATTTTCGTCATTCGTCACTCAATTTTAACCTCGTAGTTCAAGCACAGTTTCAGATCGTTTTCAGGGGCCCCCTGGCCTATGGCTCCGAGCGCTCGCTTCAGAGCATGCTTCGAAGTGGCAGCGCAAGCTTCCGCTACATATAGCGTTGCCTGAAAACATGATATACTAAAACTTCCTATTATGCATTGCGAATTTATACTTCTTGTCATCTTAACGTCGATAAGCGCAAAGGCTACGAGCGCGAGCTCCTCGAGTTGAACGGCGGCACGGCTGCACGAGCGCTCGAGCAGCATGGGCCACCTGTAAATGCTATCCACTCGCGCTTGTAGCTTTTGCGCTTAGACCGTGTTAAAATAGTGAGTTTTACCGCCGAATTCAGAAACCTCACTCAAACTACACTCACACTTAAGGGCCGCTCCACTTCCTCGAGGAAGGCGCGAGGGCCGGCGCTGGCCAATCGCGAGGACGGACCCGCCGTCGCGATTGGCCAGCGCCGGCCCTCGCGCCTTCCTCGAGAAAGTGGAGGGGCCCTTAAGTGTGAGTGTAGTTTGAGTGAGGTTTCTGAATTCGGCGGTTAGCAGATCGCTTTCAGGGGTCCGCTATCACTCTGGCGTGCGCTTCAGAGCATGCTTCGAAGTAGCAGCGCGAGCTCCCGCGACAGCGCGAGCTCCTACACATTGCTGCAGTGTTCTAACATGGCGTCGCCTGAAAACACGATCTACTAAAACTCTCTGGTGACTAACTAAGTACAGACGCGATCGGAAAGTAATTAAAATAAAAATTTAAAATAAAACTAAAAGAACACCAATCTCACGCGGATTGCAGCTGTACGCGTCCAGTTTACTGTATGCGCTGCATGATTTCAATCTTCTGGAGTGGGCGGCTTATGGCGACTCACGACCCCTTCCAAAGTAGCAGACCTAAAAATAAATTGAAAAAAGAAATTCAAGACCGAGCCATGCGGTGCTATGCTGCCATCTGCGATGTTTATCATGCATCACTAAGTCGTGATTCTCAGCACATCGGCACAACACACAATGAGCACGTAGTCCGGCTTTCCTTCCACGTTTCAATGTCCGGCACGTGATCAGATTCTGATCACGTGCCGGACATCTCGACAGCGGCTTTCTGGGAGTGAGCGAATTCCGCGTAGCAAAGCCTTCAAGCTTGTCGTCTGCTAAACCCAACTACACGGAACCGCCACCGACTACGCGGTAACTCTAGGTAACTCTCGCCTCATTGAGCTGCACTACATCTTTCGCCCAGCGGAGTCACTCTTGACCTCAAAATATTTATTTATAAGAACTGCGATGGCTGTCAGTGTTAATGTTTGTACGCAAGCTATTTGACGGGCTTATTGAAAAGCAGACAAAAAGTTTCAGTGCCGACAACAGCTTAGAAATGGGGGAAACGGCACTTTTTTCTTGTTTTTCCCATGGAGTCCGATGCATTTGGTGATGTCAATCAATGGCCGCCGGTGGCGACACTCGGCCACAGCTGCCGAGGCCGCGGTCCGCGATCTAGCCTACTACAATAGAGATCAGTGGTATCGGCACTCCGTTCCCCGACACTGTTGTGGGCGCCGCCATTTTGGGGCTTGTGCAGAGCAGACGCAACTGCCGATCGTCATGATTCAAAAGTGCGACGTCTTCAGCATTAGGTGATAGGAAGTTCATGAAATATTGCTTTGCTTTGTCGCGAACTGTTGAAACATTTGTGGAGGACGGAAAAGCGTTTCCTGTGATTTCAGATACAGCGTCAGATAACTGGCAACCACGATTTTAAGCCACAATATCATCCAGCGATCACCATGGTAACCGACAGTGATGAGCCAATCACCTTGAGAGGTTTTGTCGTCTGTATGTTGGTATTTGTTTGTGTCCGGCTAGCAGCTGGGAAGGCAACGGTGCTACTTTCCCAGATCCAGTGACTTTAATTATAACTAAAGGAAAAACATTCACATGAATACAAATAGTATCTGAAATGCGGGCTGTGCCGCAATACGTAATGACTTAGCGTATTGCGTATTAACTTAGTCATAGATGACATAGTAAATATAGACGACCGCGTAGATTTTATGATATACGCAGACGACACCAGTTTGTTCTTTTCGGGGGAAGTTGTTCATCACGTTGTATGTACGGCGAATAGCTTGCTAAAGAAGATAAACGCCTGGACGATTTCCAACTCTTTAGTTATTAATACCGATAAGACGAAAGCGATACGATTTCGTTATAGAAACAATTTGTTCATTTACTCATTCGCTCTTCCTCTCTCTCTCTCTCTCTCTCAAATGACGCAATATTGATTTTGTGACAAATATGAAGGTTCTAATTTTTGGACCCTTTCAAAGCTTCGAAGCTTCGAAGGGGTCGTTAAAGGAGCGATGCAACAATTTTTGTACCTTGCGCAAATACCGCTTAGAACGGATCCCTGACGTTAATGCCCTATGAAACACGCGTTCGTTTTTCACCCCACGCAATAAAAGTCCCAGTAAAAAATTAAAGAAAAATGAGCAGCGTTCACCCCCTCAACTCGCAGCCAGAACGATCTGGAGCCGATTATATGCCGCCAATGTTGATCATAGCCACGCGCTGGGGTTGGCAATACACGCGCTGAGCTCCAGACATTGTTATGGCTCGGCTATTGTCGTCGTTGCAGCGATTGGACACGGGCCACTACCCGAATGCTTCTCGAGCTAGTAATTATCACGAGCCCAAATCGAGTGCCCACGCAATGCTTGGGTCCAATTTATGAACAGCATTCAAATATCGTCATATGGGTGTACTGCGATCCCCACTTTACGTCATCAAATTTTGCAAAGGAGAGATTGAATGAAAATGATCGATTTTACCCTTGAAATTACACCGCAACAAAGGAGTTTCTTGGCAAGTGGCGTTGCGTGCGAGTATCCTTGAGTCCCACTAGTGCCAGTAAGCTCGTGTAAAGTGAAAAACATTCCAATTGAATATCGTTGCACCGCCCCTTTAAAACCAGTCGCACCAAGATCGCTATGGAGCATCATCGTACTGAAAGCATTCGTCGGCCAATATGAGAGTCTTTGGCATTAATTGTCCATTCAATAAACTTATCACTCATGCTTATTTCCCCAGATCTCTTACAATTATGTTGCTCTTCTTGCGTGTGTCAAGACAGTAAAATTATTTTTCAATGCCCCCATGCACCGACAACGTGTGTGATGCCGTACATCTTCGTACCGCCATCACACGCAACCAGCGCTGGCAAAATTACTTTAAAAACGTAATTCAATTACATTACTAAGTACTTCTTTAAAAACTACAAAAATCTCATTAATTTACATTACTAATTACCGCAGACTAAAAGTAATGAGATTACATTACAATTACTTTCACAAAAGTAATGAAATTACTTTGACATTACTTTTCAATACCTTAAGGTAGTCATTCGCGCTCATTCTATTTACAGTATATGTACCAGAATTCAGATCTTCCTGTTTACACCGCAACGACCTTATGCACCTCAAGGTAAGCCATACTAAACAGTTGTTTTGCTGGCGCACACGACATAAGTGTTAAACATTATGAATAGCTTCTTTAGATGTGACTCAAAGATATTTTCCGTTTTTCTGATTTAGAAATGTTATAGTCCGTGTCAGTATGTTAAGATCGGACTATGAAAGCCCGTTTTTTACTGGGAGTTGTCGCGTGCTACGCTTCCCTCCAGACTCGAACACAGTCGAATCCTATTTTCCAAGGTGCACTGGTTGACGTATTTCCGGTCATCCCTCTAAAGGAGTATTATTCGCAAACACCCGAAGAGCCCAAGTTATTACGCGTTGTTACACAAAGGGGCTGGACATTTGCTAGGCAGAAGCGTCGCCAGTTGAGGAAAGGGATGCCGCGAGCTTCGTAAAATAACTACTTTCTCAACAACCAGGTGGCGATATCTGCTCGTAGGTTGATTCCCCAATAAACGTCCCAAGGAAAGGCAGAGAGGCATATCGCGAGCGGCACCTGCTTTGCTCGATTTCCGTCTTTTCTGACTACAAAATGCACCTTTTCTTATAATCAAGGATACACAAGAAAGTGTCTGGCGCTTTGAAAAAGGCATTTGGGATTAACTATTAATTCTGGTCGTTTGTTGTTCACAATAGTCGAAGCTTACGGTTTGACCTTGCTTGACGAAAGAGCAAGAAGGTTGGGGATCTGTTTGTCCTGTCCTCTCAGGTTTTCAAATGTGTTGACCTCACTGGTGATGTGCCCTTCGCCTTGTAGCATCAAAGCCGTTCATCCCTATGGGACAGTGAGGTGGAAGCTACGCTCTCCTTGGAACAGTCACACGTCTATCTTTCGCCACGTAACCACGCTCTCGCTCATACCACCCAAGCTCTGTTCGAATTAGGTACACGCGCTGCTCGTGCTGACTCCTGCAGCTGTAAGTTTGTTAAGCCAATGACAAATGGCAGTTTGCACCTTGCATTTGTCATTTTATTTTAGGCATTTACTTCGATTGTTTCCTGCAGACCGGGCGAGCACGTGCAGCGCTTGTATATTTACAAACCCAGCCTGCTCCTTGGTGTTCCAATCATTCGCCAAAACGTCTACGTTTCAACACCTGTGGAAATCAAAACCCCGAGGTCGTGGTCAAAATAATAAAATAGCTAGATCTAGCCCTGTTCATCGGCCAAAATTCACAAAAATCAAAAACGCTACTTAAAAACAAAATGCGCCCTCGCTTTTGTTTAACGCATCCATGTGAGAAAAACTTCCAGCTTCGCGCGCCAATATTACTGCTAATTCATTAGAAGTTCACCGAAATGCTAGGAAGATTCCTCATGCCGTATGTCCGTCATTATGGTGGACCAAATCACCTCATGTAGTTGCCCTCATTATTCCCAATATTTTTTCGCTGGGTGCACGAGGGCTGACAGCACTTTCCAGTTACCCATTGCGGTGACGTCCCATATGAACGTCGTTTTATTGGCGTGTTATGCATAGCTTCGCAAAACACAGTGAAGAAAGCAATCACTCTAAGAAGAACTACCCCAATCAGCACGAACGTGAACAAACGTTTTCACAGCATGCTCTCAACGCTGCAGTGAATTGTATAAATGTAGTCGATCACTGCCAGTCTGAGACATTTTGATCTTCACGCCTTGCTTACAGGTCCGACTTGCTCGAAACAAAATTATAATTTGTCTTACTCTTTACTAAGATCAGTGCAAAAGAAACCATTGCCAATGCCAGGCTTGGATGCTCTCTGGCGCCAGCCTTGACAAGGATTTTTCTTGAGACTATAGATCGACTGGTTTTATCTCGAGCAAGCCTGGGAAAGTGCCACGTACTGCAATTGCATAAGAACGTTGTTCGTTCTGTAGAAAAGATACCTTTATGACAGTCCGTACCTGAGCGACTGACGCTCGCAGTGCGCCATGGCGTTTTCGGGCAGGACGCGGTACAGGTCTTCAGCGTCAGTGACCAGCTCTTCCTCGAGCATGCGCAGCAGGGCAGGAAGGCTCATCTCGCCGTCGGGGCCTTCGGCTTCGGGACCCCCGGAGGCGCGTTCGGCAGCGTCCTCGGGGTGGCTGCTGGAGCGAGCTCCCGACTGGCGCGTGTTTTCAGCCGACATGGCGTCCAAGATGGCGTTCTTGAGAAAGTCTAGTACTTCTTCCAAGCTGTCCTCCGGCACCGTCAAGTTCATCAGCGACCGGATCACCGCCCTGTACCGTGGTTCGGGAAAGTCCCTCAACACCACCACTCGATTTTTTTTTTAATTTATTTATTTAGAATCGTGTTGACTCGTTTGATAGTATATGCTATGGTGCCCGAGACGCGTCTCCGACTAATGTGTTTACCGTCCTATTTCAGCCATGCATCGAAATTGGTCCCGAAGCGGCAACAACAAAGCCGGAGTGTCATGCTGTCGGATGTCGCGATCCTTGCGGTTGACGCTGGAAGTCCCGGCAAAAAGTAGGAGCGAACGCGAGTGGCGTCGGAGGGTCCCAACGCCTGGTTCCTGACTGGGACTGTCAGGCTGGGTTCCACGTTGGACACTCGGCGAGAGAGTCGGCGAGAGAGTCGGCGAGATCGCCGACTTTCTCGCCGTGTGTCCCTTGGAGAGCGACCTTGCAGCGGAACAGGTGTCTGCCCCACGCAGGGCCGTATTATCCAGGGTTCAAATGAACTCCTCGTGGAGGGGACTCCCCGACCCCAACATGCTGCAACAAATGACGGCTATCGTAATTTGACTCGCAAAACTCAAACCCAATGTCAGCCAGAGATTAACTATATATCATGGCAACAAACATTATTAATTGAATTAAAGGATGCCTTTATACATATATAATATGTGTCTCTTATTACTACTGTGAGCACCTTACTTGAAAATTTTAGTAAGGATTATTAGATGCAGAACCGCGCGAGTGATTACAGATCTTTAATTACGAACGCAGCAAAACAAGGCAGGAAAAAGGTATTCCGGCCAGCATTGTACTGTGATGGCGGAAATGTGGTTCTGGTAAAAAGGTAAAATAAACCAAATTACCCCACTCACTCGTGCACCCAAAAACTTTCGCTCTGGTGGCCTTGACTAAACACATCTACGCCCGAAAGACATCCTCTGTGCGCGGAAGCTCGAAAGCCACTGAAAAGAGAATGGGTGCAAACTTTTGGCTTCATTAGTCTTTCTTTTTCTGTGAGATTTTCGTGGTAAAGTTTTTATGCATTGACCGTCGCCGAAAATCTTAAAAAATCATATCACAGCCTACATTTTTTTCTCGGAGGTTTGACATCGTCGTTCAACCCATGATAGCTAGCTCTGTCCGACAAGTAAGTACTGAAACAACGCTACGCGTCCGTGCATCACGAACTACAAATATGTGCTCGCTTAGTGTCAGGGTCGTGTGTTTCTTCATTGCAGCCTATTCAGGAAAGTATCGTTTGTATGCGCACGTGGCGTCATACTTCACCCGGGTCCATTTGTGTCGACCACAATTAGGTTGATGGCTTCATTCTTTTTCACTTTTTCCTTGAAAAACAAAAGCGCCTCGAAGAAAACGTGAATGGGAACCGTGATCTATTATAAACATCAAGGTTTTATTATGGACCATTATTAACAAAAAACATTTAAGTAAATCATTCATATATTCCTTTATGTTATAGTGTAGGTAGGAGCGACTGCTCGACGCAGTCTTCGTTAGCTACAAGCGGGTCGCCGAGAAGTTCGACGGCTACTTCGTTCATCCGATCAATGAAATCTACGAGAGTTCCACAGTAGGTTGCAGCCAGGCTTGTTACTTGAAAAATGTAATGGATTACAATTACAAGAAACCGAGCCTCAAATGTAATAGATTACCGTCACATAATTACTTCGCTGAAAAGTAACGAATTACTTTACTCATTACGTTACAAATTACTTTCACGTTACTTTTTTCGTACGTTTATCCAGAAAACAATAGAAACAATTTTGATATTTTTCAAAAAATGTTCTGCAACACCAATTTTCATTTCTCATGCTCCCGTATTATGGTAGTCCTTGTAAAAATAAAATATTGTATTTAAGAGAAAGAGTGCAGCCGCCCTTTGTTCATCTGTGAGCTGACAAGGCACCGAAAGCTGCAACAACACCCGCCATTCCGCTAGCTTACGGCCTACAAAAATGATCCTTGGAATTGTGCAGACAATGCTGGCGGTGCGCATGCTCAATAGCGGCGTCTACCTCCGCTACGAGGTTTGTAGCTAGAGAAGCGATCTACGAAAGCTCCCTTTTGACTTGGGTGTTTCGCCTGTTATTTACAAGAAAAAAAAAAAAACTTGGTTGTAACGGTATACAATGTACAGCCAATGCAAAATGCAGGTGTCCCAGCTTACTTTGATGTGTTTCTGTAGATTAGAGTTTGTTGTTCTTGCTGATGACGATGTGTGTGGTGTGGTGTGGTGTGGTGTGGTGTGTGTGTGTGTGTGTGTGTGTGTGTGTGTGTGTGTGTGTGTGTGTGGTGTGTGTGTGTGTGTGTGCGTGTGTGTGTGTGTGTGTGTGTGTGTGTGTGTGTGTGTGTGTGTGTGTTTGGCAAGCAAAGTATGTACTAAAACTCTTTGATTCCGTTCTCCTTAATGCCCTGAATTTTGAACATCCCATTAAGAGATGGCCATGGAGACGACGGACACTCCGTGACCGAAAACTCGACCAGTCAGAGAAAAAGTGGTGGTTACAAGTTATCGGTCGTTCATCGGTTCTCGCTTTCATACAAATATTCGTGGAGGCGGGGTGGGGGGGGGGGGGGGGGATGCAGAAAGTGAGAGAAGTGGTGGCCTTCGGTCTCACAAAACAATAGAGGATCACACCAGTTTTACGCGTTCTCTCTCTCTCTGTCTGCACTCCTTAGATGGCCTAACCCCTCACTCCCCCCCCCATTTTTTATGTTGACAGTTGACTGTAAAGTGAGGAGTGGACTCGATCACCATGCCCAGACGAGTAAACCAAAAGAAGTATCGTGTGTACCCTCGAAGACGATGCCCTTAGCCCGTCGTCGGGTGCTTTCGACCGTGCCTCAACAGCGTGTGCTAGAATAAAGTAGCGCACATCAAAGACAAAGAATTCGACCCCCTCGCGCGAGGCTACGTCGTCTGTTACGCGAGTTGTGAACCCGCGAATCGAGAAGGTACGGACCCGCGTTTGATGTCTGTGCAGGGGGCGGGAGACGTCGAAGAAGTTGGAAAGGGTGAAACGGTGTAAAAGACAAAAAGACAAATAAACACGAACTCGGGAGACGAAGAAAAACACGATGGGAAGGCAACGGAAAGCCTACTCGGTGTTGTCTTACTTGATCTTTGTCTTTCGCATATTTGTACATGGCTTGCCCCTTACAGTGGTTGTAGCGACCGGTCATACAAAAAATCGTGTTTCTTATTGGCTATTCTCCCCTTGCTGATGTTTTCTATTTTGTTGAACTTGCTCTCTTAATGCTGCTGAATGTTCTGCTCATACAGCTCCAGTTACTGTATTATGCTCATATTTTTAAAAAACTAACGAGTAATTAAAGTAATCGTTACCAATAGTTCTTAACGAAATTACATTACAAATTACTCCCGAAAAAACGTAACGTGGCAATTACAAAATTACTTAAAAACGTAACGGATCACAAGCAATCCGTTACTTGTAACGGATTACTTCCAAAGTCTGGTTGTAGCACGTTGGTGAGTCTGCCGAGCCTTTCTACACTGCACTGAGCAGCATGGCTAAAAGTGCAACTACCCGTCGCGGAAAGTAGAGGAGCAACTCATTCGCGAACGTTTTGCGGTGGGCTTGCGTTGTCACCACTCCCCGGAGCCAGCCGCGCGTACGCTGGGAAGGGAAGCGACCGTTTTCCGTGCGTACCAAAACCCGAGTGCTTTCTTGGCAATCGCAGCCGACCCGGCCGCCGGGTTGCCAGGCAGGTTCTCGCTCAAACCGCCAAATGCCAGATGGTGTAGGCCAAAAGTAGCCAAATTCGAGAGATTTATATATCCCAAAAGTAGCCACGTTTAAGATTTCCGCAGAGGCCAAAAAATCCTGCGCTCAAATGTACGAGCTCAAGGCGAAGGCAGCGTGTCTGCATATCTAGAGTTAAAGGGCCTCTGACACGCCAAAAAAAATATTTTTTTTTCATGCTAAACGTTGCAATGGCATATCAGGACATTACAAAAAAATTGTTTCACTATAGAGTTGCGTAGTTTTTTTTATAAAAAATAGAAATACGAGGCCCAATTCAAAGTTCCCGCCGTGCACTGTGACGTAACAGTGTACCGCAAGGTGTCGGGGCGCTCAGAAGGGAGGCATCGCCGGAAGTCACGTGAGTTGTATCCCTTTTCGTGCTTACCGCGAGCGCGTGTAATATTTTTTTTAAAATATTTTTGTGATTCTCCGCACCTCCACGAGCGATCCAAGCAGACAAGGTTTCTTTTATTTGCTTTTCATCGCTTAATGTTGCTGTAAAGGTAGAAGAAGCGGAGTCAGTGAATTGACGTGATCAACTACAATGCCTAGAAGGTGCTGTGTGAGGGACTGTCCCGGTATTTCAGCAACTGAAGAAGAGATCACACTGCATGCATTTCTGAGAGACATACATCGGCCGCATGAGCACCCAGTAAACAAGTTCTACTCATGCTCTAGACAAAATACGTACTTTGTGCTCGACGTTTACTTGTACTTGGTACACTCACCAGTTCGTATTCTTTAGACGGCAGGCATCTACAGCCTGGAGAGTATCCGATGATTCAACGACCACGGTGTCTCAACCTTCAGCAATGCGATCGGGCGTGTCGTATGCTAGCAATCCTAATTTCTGCGAGCGTTCTAAATTTTTTTTTTTTTTTTTAATCTTGATAACTTGTTTTGCGCCCAGTATAGCCCTGTATTATCGGACTGACGGCATGCACTCGTACACTGGCTTGTACTCGCAACGCTTTCATCATTGACCTCCATCACGTCGATCCACTGACTCTTCGTCCTCAAATTTTACAGCACGCAAACTAACCAACGGTGCAGGGATAAAGAGCCAGTGGAACTGAAACTTTGTTTTCTACGATCGCTCGTACGAAGAGCAGAATAATAAAAAGAAAAAAAGTCTTAGGCCACGGTCGCGGAGAGCACGAGGAGTGAAACTCACGTGACTTCCGGTTAACCCACTTTTAGTGACGTAGCTCGATGCCTCCTTTCTGACCGCCCCGACACCTGCGGTACACTGTTACGTCACAGTGCACGGCGGGAACTTGATTGGGCCTCGTATTTCTATTTTTATAAAAAAAACTACGCAACTCTATTAGCGGCGAGAAGTTGTGGTGGCGCCCTCTTATGGTTCCCCCTTGTTACGTCATTACCTTGCAAACAAACAAGTTCGATGGTGTTTGTAAATAGCAGGTGGAAGCTTGAAATCATTGCGCTCTTAAAGGAACACTGCCAATACCGTCAAAATTAAAGTTCTTTCATTCCTCTTATTTCCGTCGATGATAATCCCCTTTCTACGTCATAGTCAGCGTTCGGCCAATCGTGGAAGGCCGACGACAGCGACGCTTGTGTTCGCTCTCGGGGAGCGTGAAAAAAAAAAATATATTATTTTTTTGGCGTTGTCAGAGGCCCTTTAAGAGCAGTTTGCAGATTTTCGATATCTTGAAATGTTTTGAAAACGTTTTATTTTACACACAAAAAAGTACGAAAATTTTCCACACTCGTTTTTACAGTCACATAGTTATAAAACACTCGCTCGTGCTCGGCTGACTCGCCTCATACTTGATTTCCGTGTTAAAACGGGCAAACAATTCCAGGGTTGAAGTCCTTCACAGCACTCGTTCTTCCCAGGGAAAGCAAACTTTACATAAAGGATGTTTTGAAGAGTTTGAAGGGACTTCCTCTTCCTTAGGTCTGACTTTGTGAGGGACACGTGACTGAATGACTGCTCTCTCCAGGACGGCAGGGACAGTGTCATGACACAATAGAGATCAGTGGTGCCATGAGTGCGATTACAAGTTCGGATAGCAATGGAATTAAACATGACTGCTCCTGCGCTTCGAGCTTGGCCTGGCTCGAATTATTCATTGTTCTCAATCTGTTGTCTTTTGTTATGGATCATTGTGAAAC
Organism: Ixodes persulcatus; assembly: GCA_013358835.2. Lineage (NCBI taxonomy): Eukaryota > Metazoa > Arthropoda > Arachnida > Ixodida > Ixodidae > Ixodes > Ixodes persulcatus. The sequence goes on along the minus strand of JABSTQ010008599.1, from coordinate 24,141 downwards.
TTCCATGTTTCGCGGAAAAGCCTCCTTTGTTATATCCGGTACAGCACGCGTTATCGGACGACATGAATTCTGTTGGATATTTTGAGTTGCCTTTCGCGTCATTATTCCTCGGTAGAGGTGCCTCCTGTAGAAGGGGGTCAGGAGGATGGTGGGAACTCGATGAAATAAAGACACGAGTATGAAGGTAGAAAGGACGTTGGAGCACAAGATAAGCACACAATGAATACAAAACCGAGATCTTCAGAAACTACGGCCAACGCTCACGCATCTTCATACAAAACAATCCCTGAAAGAGGGAATCCGGAAAGCGTGGACTGTCGCTTTGTGTCCACGCTGAAGTGTCTTTTGTACTCTACTCTAAACCAAGCAAAAAACAAAAAAACAAAGAAAACGTTCAGCCTTTCTACTTTCGTGAAGAAGGAAAACCAGCCAAGCTGTATACTATGGTGGAAATTAAGTATTTATAAATGTAAGGATTAAGGTGTGATTGTGTAATTGGTTATGTGAGAACCGTATTGTTTCCGGTTGTCTTTGTTATACCACGTCAACCGCCGAAGGCTCATGAACGGGAGTCGAGGCGCCACTTTACTTCGTTTCAGCTTCGGTCGGAGCGCGGCCGATGTTATGAGCCGATGGGCCAATCAAACATCGAAGAGGCACAACGTCATGGCGTGCTCTCTGCAGTTGATAGGACCAGCGGGTATTCGCCGTCTCTCTGTGCGTGCTCCTACGCCGGCTAGTCCTATCAAGCGCAGAGAGCACGCCATGACGTTGCGCTTTTTGTGCTGTTTTATTGGCCCCTCGGCTGATAACATCGGCCGCGCTCGGACCGAAGGTGAAACGAAGTATAGTCGTGCCTTTACCACGTTCAACCTCGGTAGGTGCTCCGGTAAGGGTGGGTTAGGGAGCCTTCATGTGCGCTTTGCTAGGGTGATGCCACTCTTTGTAATACCACTCGCCGACAAACCAGCAGCCATTTTGGTTCTCGGCGATAATCCGTGGGGCTTATAACCCTCCCGGAAACAAGCACCTTATCTCACAAGTTCGGAGCAGCGTTGTGGAACCCACGGAGGGAGGATTAGCGTTTTCCCCCTCGGATGGGAGGACCGATGGACACAAAGGCCACTTTCCGGCGCACGGGGAAGCAATGAGAGAAACAAAATAGCGGTAGCGGAGGGTGTGGGAAAGGGAAACAGGCAGTTGGCATCACTCTATGCGAAGCGCACATGAAGGCACCCTAGGGTGGGTACTCGCAGCCAGCGGCGTCACAAGGGGGGGGGGGGGGGGGGGGGGGCGGACCGCCCCGGGTGCAGCGCTCAGGGGGGTGTAGCGGCGGGCCACGAGAGCGGGGGGGGAGTCACGGCGGGCCACGCGAGAGCGGGGGGGGGGGGGAGTCGCAGCGGGCCACGCGAGAGCGGGGGGGGGGGGGGGGGGGGGGGGGTGTCGCGGCGGGCTACCGCCCCGGGTGCCGCTGACCCTCGTGACGCCACTGCTTGTAGCCGTTCACGGTCGCGAACCGGGGCACCACGCCTTTGAGCAGGGAATCTCGGCACGTTCTGCAAGCCGGTTCTTTGTAGACGTCCGCCGACTCGATACACTGGAGCAACGCGCACGCGCCCGTTTCCCGATTCTTCTCGTCCGACACGCCGCCGATCGTGGATAAGTCTCCGGCGAACCAGAGTCGGTCGAACACGGCGCACATGACGCCAAACGGGTTCTCCGCGAACTCCCTTCGGAAGCTCGCCGTCGCACCCGGGAACTGTTCAGCCGGCGTGGAGTGCTGTCGTCACTCGGGCCTCGCGCTTGCGCTTGGCCTCCGTGGCCCGCCGGCGCCGTTTACTTCGCTGGTTCTGTAACTTCTGTTCTCGGCGGCGGCTTTCCAGGCGAGCGATGTGCTCTTCTTTCGCAAGGGAGTGTTGCGAAAGAAGGGCACGGCCCATCCTGAGTCTAAACCGAAACTAATAAGAACGTATACGAAACAGCGCGCAAAACAGACGAGGACGAAGAAACACACGTGACGAGCGCTGCGCTCGTCACGTGTGTTTCCTCTTCGTTCTTGTCTGTTCTTCGCACTGTTTCCTACGGTGAATTCCCACCAACGCGCCCAACTGTCCATTCTTAATGATAGCTGAACGAGCGACGGCGGCAACCAGACTGGTTGTGTGCTTGCCGCCGTCGCTTATAGATGGCGTTAGCTGTCCAGAGGTTTGTGGAGATTTGTGTCGACACGATTTTGGTACCGGACACAATCCTGGGAAACCTAGCCCTTAACAGCTCCGCTTTAAAAAAAAAATTGCCGCGTTAGAATTTGTAAACGCCCAAAAATAGAGCCAACCACCAAATTTCGGCGCCAAATGCATTCCAAAGTAGCCCGATTTGGCGATTAATAGCCCCACCTGGCAACCCTGCCCGGCCGACAAAGTTAAGCCGATAAGGGCGCTTTCTGGCACATGCGCTTCGCGCACGATACACGTGACGCGCCCGTTCTGCAAGTCACGCCGCTACATGCGTGACACAAAGCTATCCGACAGACTGTGTCAAAACACGAAGCTTACTTTGGAAGAAGCACTCATGCAAGTGCGCCAGTTTGAGGACGCAGAGAAGGAGCGCAAGCTTCGGGAACCGGCGGCGGTCACGGCAGCATCGGTAGAAGCGAAAGCGATAAACATCAACGCAGACAAAGTCGCGAGGGACCGCCCACCAGGGCAGAAGCAAGCAGACGTCAGCGGAGCCAGCAGGTTGGGTTAGTCGATTTCGTCGACGTGCGCTGATTTTGCGGACGGCCTTCGCATCCGCGTTTGAAGTTTAGAGCTTTTGCGCAGAAGCTCTCCCAGGTGAAAATTCAAAGTGGGACCACTTTAAAGTGGTTTATTGAACAGGGACCACTTTGAAGTGGTCCCACTCCGAAGTGGTCCCACTTCAAAATGGTCCCTGTTCAATAAACCACTTTAAAGTGGCCCCACTTTGGAGTGGAACCACTTTGGAGTGGAACCACTTTGGAGTGGAACCACTTTGGAGTGGAACCACTTTGGAGTGAGACCACTTTGGAGTGGGATCACTTTGAAAGTGGGTAATAGCTGATGTAGCAGTGTGCACATGGATTGCCAACTAAGCGTATTATGTTAATATTTGGTTTTAAATTCTCCACTCTTATGACACACAACAGTTTCTTGATATCACTGTGGCATAACTAGAGCCTAGAGTCAGTGACAGCTTGACTTCAGCGGGAAGTTCCTCCCCACCTCTTTCCACATTGGCTCCAATTGTTTTTTTTCTAATTGGTACCAGTTGGCATAACCAACTGCGTTTTCCGATTCCCAAGGTAAAATACCAATTTAAGTGACGCGTGTTCTTTCTGTCACTCACCTGTAAACAAGGGACCGAACTGGTCTCAAAACATCAGGTTACTGTACATTAAACTTTTGGTTAGAGTCTATATTTTTCGTCTAATGCAAAATGAGCATACTTGTTTGTTTTTCCAACTACTCTTCATTTATTGGCATAATCATGACGCAAGAACAAGCACTTAGCTTAACTGGACATTCAATATATGCAAAAGGATGCACAACAGTGAAGAGTATGTCAAATGAAAGCTTTATTGTGACTAGCAGGATACCTAATATTACAGATTGAACGTTGGGACCAACGTTTTGCAAACTTGGATGCAGTTCGACGACAGGATCGCCATCTCCCATTCATGCACAGGTCTGCCCCCTGCATGTCGAACACATTTAGCAGTTAAGTAGCGGGTGGCACTCGGTTAGTCGAACGACAATTTAGCAAATGTTGAGTTTTTATCAAAAGACACTTTAGCGCGCCTCAGTAATTCGCTAAATCTTTTATTCGCTCAAATGACCGCTCTTTGCTAAAACGTTATTCGCTCATGTGATATAGACCCTATAAAGTTTCAGGACCTAAAAGTGTTATTATAAAGTTCCAACGGTTTGCGGAGACACCAAAGCCTCATTTCCTCATTGAAAATTTCCCAACAATCGCTTCAAAACTGTTCAATGAGACAACTCTAAAACTGTGGCAAGTCAGTGCTTTCAGGAATCTATAGTATATTTTGAAAATGCTTAAAACACGGGTTGTGTTTTTTTGTGTTTTTTTTGCACCGGCACCCGAATGAACTGGGTAGACTTTCGAACTGACAGCTCGGAAAATTCTCTTCTGTGAAGTTTCATTCCTTCAGGCTCCTACCCCGCACTGACCATAAAGCTATAAGTGTCAGCCATAAGTGCCTCGGCATATTTATTAATCCGAAATCGCCGATTTGCAATGCAGCAAGCACCCAGAAAAGAAACAAAGAAGTTTCCTTACCTTGCCCTCATGACCGTTTGTTATCCATCCTTCGCGCTCCAACGAAGTGGCAGGCCCAATGAAGTAATGATCACAGCACTGTTCAGCACTCGCAGCAATAAAACATAACAGGACTTTCTTGAAACCATGCCACAGATGCCGTGCGTGTCATCGGTGGGATTGGTGCCATGTGCATGCGCGCTGCCTCGCGATGGCTGGATGGATGGATGGATGTTACTGGCTGTACCCTTTGTAGCGGGCGGTAGCTTGCGCCACCTAGCCTAAGTCTAAGAAAGACAAACATTTGATTTCTCGCGCCCTTCTAAGCCAATTTTCTACCCCCTAACTATCACCAGGTAGTGTGGGATATCACCAGGATGACCTTTGGGGGATTGGGCAAAAAAACTAAAAACATCTTCCCCCTGGCGAGGGAGTCGCCAATTTTCCTCTCGTCAGACCTTGTCGGAGTTACCCCTGCACCGGACCCACTGGGGGCCAGGGTTGAGACTTTGGGCCGGAGCCACGCGGGAGGGAGTCCCAATTTTCCTCTGTGCCGCCTGTCCCCAGTTGTGCTAGTTAGTTCTGCATCATTCAATTTTCCCTAGATAATTTCCACCAATCTTCTGATCGCCTCTTTGTGACTGTAATCCTCTTCTCCTCTGTCCCTCCATCGTCGCCAGCAAACCCCAGGGCCCCGGCCAGATCTGTTACCCCTTCAGGGAGAGCAGGACGAAGCCCCGTGCACTTTAATACCCAGTGCTCAAGTGTCTCACTCTCATTATGGCAGGCAGCACATAATGTGTCTATCTCCTGAAATTTAGCCCTATACGTCCTCGTCCTCAAAGCTCTCGTTCTCGCCTCGAACAGCAAAGAACTTCCTAGTGAATTGTCAAACACATTTTCCTTTCTTATGTCCTGCTTTCGTGACCTGTACACTGTTAGAGCTGATTTATCCTGCATTCTTCCCTCCCACATTTTCCTCTCTGCCTCTTTCACCCCCTTTTTCACTGAAGTAGTCTGTTCAGCCCATCACCAGTGTGTAGGTATTTAAATGTAAGCTTTCGGGTTCGGTTTGTCCATTTTGTGTTTAAACTTTTCATGTATAAATACTTGAATACCTTCCGTGCCCACCGCGTATCATCCATTTCGGTCAACCTTTGTTCAAATTTCAACTTACTAACTGCCTCCCTGCTCTCAAAAGACGACCATCCCATGTCCCCCTGTACTCCCTCATTTGGTGTTTTTCCATGTGCTCCCAGGGCCAACCTGCCTACGCTTCTTTGTCGAATTTCTAATCCTGATTGAACCTCCGATTTCATGCACAGCACTGCATTGCCAAAAGACAGCCCTGGCACCATCACTCCTTTCCATATACCTCTGACCACTTCATATCTATTATAGTTCCATAGTGCCTTGAGCTTCATAATAGATGAATTTTTTTTCCCCTTTCTAATTATATTCTCCTCATGTTCCTCTAGATATTTCGTTCCCTCATTGAGCCAGACTCCCAGATATTTGTATTTCCCTACTTGGTCTATTTCAATGTCTTGTATCCTCAGGGGTTCCCACTTTTCGTCGTTAAACACCATTACTCCAGACTTCTCACTCTTCTCACCTTCCTCTCCACATATTCTAGCTAGTTCTTGTAACGTATCCTGGTTATCTGCCATAAGTACTATGTCGTCTGCATACATCAGTCCTGATATTACCTGTACTACATTTCTCCCTCCTTCCATATAACTCACATCAAAACCTAAGTTGCTCTGCTCTAATTTCTTTTCCATTTCCCTGAGATATATCATGAAAAGCAGAGGTGACAGTGGACAGCCCTGCCTGAGCCCTCTTTTTATCGCTGCGGGTTGTGTAGTTTCTGCTCCCCATGCTATAATTACCTTATTGTCTGTATACACCTGCTGAAGAAACCCAACCAAATATGCATCTAAGTTATATTCCCTCAGCTAACTCCAGAATTTTTCCTGGCTCACATTATCATACGCTCCCTTGATGTCCAAATGAGCTAACCACAAAGGGGTCTGGTTCTTCATTGCTATTTCTATACATTGTGTGATGACGAATAAGTTATCTTCCAGTCTTCTATCTCTTCGGAATCCATTTTGGAGCTCACCCAGTAATTGCATATCTTCTACCCATTCCTCCGTTCTCCGCTTTACTATCTGCATAGCTAATCTGTATAAAACTGAAGTCACCGTTATTGGGCGATACGACTTAATGTTGTCTTTGTTTCCTCGGCCTTTATATATTAGTCTCATTTTACTCAGTTTCCATTCCTTAGGCACGTCTCCTCCCATAATTATTTGATTTATCACATGTCGTAACTTCCATTTGCTTGTTTTTCCTAGTGTCCTAATGAGTTCCATGGGTATGTCGTCTGGGCCTGTAGCTGTACTTGCTGGAACCTTACTTTCTGCCTTATCCCATTCCCCTGCGGTCGTCTCCATTGTTACATAATTCTGCTCCTCCTCTACTCTGCTGCTGTTAGTGCTATCCACCGTCCCCCTCTGCTCAAGCTGGGAGAAAGCCCCTTCGATTGTCTGCCTAATGTATTCCCGTGCCTCTTCCCCCTCCACTCTTCTCCCTTCCTGTGTGGTTAGCTCGTGTTGGAAACCCTCTGTCTTTCTCCCCTGCGCTTTTATATGCTCCCAAAACCTTTTCGCTGCATTCCTATCTTTTTTATTTATTTCCATCATCCACTGCACTCCTGCACTCCCAATTTTGGTCTGTATTAAAGCTGAAGCCTCCCTTTTTCGCTCTTGGAAGTTTTCCCATTTTGACTCTACCTCAGCTGGCAAGGCTCCCCTTTTCTTTGCCCACCTATGCTCCCTAGATGCCTCTTGGTGCTGCAATATGGCTGCTTTGACCTCCTTATCCCACCAGCTTTTTGGTTTGTGTCTTTGTTTTTGCTGTCCTCTTTGTTTAATTCGATGCTTCTCTAATTCTCTTTTAAAGATTCCTATTAGATCCTCATATGCCCATTCCCTTTCTGGTTGTTTCGATACTATGTTCTCAATGCTTTTCGATACTTTTTGTATTTGAGCTTCACTCAGTTTAGGTTTACCTGCTCGTTCCTGGGCTTGCTGTTCTGGTTTGGATGCGCCAAATTTAATCTTAATTCGTTTGTGGTCACTCCCTAAGCATTTTGTTCCTTCCTCATCTATTTTCATACTTCCTAACCTGTCATACAGTTTGTGGGACATGAGGCAGTAGTCTATAGTTGAGTGCGAGTTGTTTCGTTCCCATGTTATTTTGCCGTCACATTTTACTTGTGCATTCACTAACACTAGGTCAAGGGCATCACAAAAATCTTCTAGCAACTTTCCGGTTGTATCTGTGAATCCATCAAACTCTTCTAAATGGGCATTCATGTCTCCTATGATAATTATTTCCTGATTAAGGCCAATTTCTCTGATGTCCCTCGATATACATGTAAAGTTTTCTGTATTTTCCTCCCTCGAGTCATTTCCTGTTTTCAGGTAAACAAACCCCAGAAGAGTGTTGAGGCCCTTTACCCTACCTTTCAACCATAAGTGTTCTCTGCAGCCTTCCCTCTCTCTTTCCCAGTCCTGTCCTTTAACTAACATGCCCAGACCTCCACCTTTGCGTTCACCTTCCCTCCGGTTGCATCCCCTCCAGGAGTAGCCTGATATGTACGGTGGTTCCTCCTCATCTCTAAGGTGCGTTTCTGCTACCCCATACACTGTGAAATTTTCAGCCTCTAATTGTTCACCAATCTCCTCCCACTTTATTCTGTTTCTACCCCCCTGCATGTTTATGAACCCTATATTGAGCTGATTCTTTCTCTTATTTTTTCGGGGCTTCCTCCTGCTCTCCCTGCTGCTCCTGCGGTACTCACACCCAGTAACTTCTTCCGACTCTGTTACCGGTACATCTTCTCCCGCTATGTTGCCATTTAGCCAAGGATGCTCTGTGCTTCTAGCTCTACATTCTTTCTGTTTCCTAACTCTACATTTTTTCTGTTTCATCCCCCCCTTCCCCGCCCCGGCCTCTATGCTTCGTCCCCTAGGGACCTGTGTGTATTTAAAAAATACCTCACTGTGCATCCGATCCTTCGACCCACCCTCCTTCCGGTGTGCTCACAGTAGTGAATACCGTCCGCAACAAATGGACTGGCAGACGCTGGCTGGTACACCTCTCTGTTAATATCAATTACCTCGTACCCCAGCTCCTGCCCCAGTCCCCTTATGACCGCATTTGCTCTGACCACCTTCCTCTCAGTTTTTACACTCTGCCCCTGAATCTCCGGAATCGTGCACATGACGATTTGGACCCTTTCAGCCGCCGCCCTCAGTTTCCGCACCCCGGCTTCAATTTGTCTCCCCAGGTTCTGTTCTCTTCCATCTTTGTTTGCCCAGTGTGCACAGACGCTTTCAAAAGTTCCTGCCAATTTGAGAAAAAAAAATTACACAATATTCAGAAAAAAAAAAGAAAAAAGATCCTGACATATGCAATTAACATTCAAGCGTTTTCCTCATTCTCAGATTTTAAAAAAATGTGCAAGTTCTATTAATTGGGATGCCCATCATTGGGTCAATTCCAATAAAAGTATTGACCATTTGGAACTTGTTTATTTAAATTGATGTTCGAATTATTAAATAAAAGCTCAATGAAAATATGATTACAATATCGATTGGTACCAATTGATATTCTAATTTGATCGATTGGTACCAATTGATATTCTAATTTGACCCAATAAGTATTTTCAACTGGGCTGTAAAAAACAAAATAGGTACAATGTTTTCTCCAGACGACCTTATAATCGAAACATTACTTAATTTGAAGTTACCACGGATTTTACAAGCCTATTTTATTATGTAGTGCAAACTATATAGTGCTCCAGTGCAACCTACGCCTGTTCAGTAAAAAGGAAAAAGAAAAAGGTGCAGACACTTGACTTGAAATTAAAAGTGGGTCTACTTTGCTTGGAAATAGCAAGTGGGACACTTGAACCAAAGTGGGACCATTTTGGAAGTAAACTGGGAACAGTTAGAGTTAAAGTGGGACCAGTTAGAGATAAAGTGGGACCAGTTAGAGATAAAGTGGGACCAGTTGGAGGTAAAGTGGGGCCAGTTGGAGGTAAAGTGAGACCAGTTGGAGGTAAAGTGGGACCACTTTGTATAAAGTGGGACCACTTGTAAAACCACTTTAAATTTTCACTTAGGAGGTGTTTGGTGAGTGGGCTCACCACGGACCACGAGCTATGCGGGTTCGCCCGCCCACGTCTGGCTTTGCGTGGCTTTCCCGTGTCCAGGGAAAAGGGTATCCTGGTGGTTGAGCGGAGCCGGGGGTAGGTTTAGACCTTTCGGGGCCCCCCGGGTGAGGATGCACACCACTTCGGCCCCTGCCTCCCCTAGACTGGTGTCCTGGCTTGGCTCGACAAGGATGATTCAGTCGGTCGCCATTTCTTTTTATCCCCACCCTTCTTTCACCCTTGTCTTCTCCTTCTTTTCACTCTTCTCATTTCTCTTCTTTCCTTTTCCAACTCCTTTGGCGGCAAGGACTACCTTGGGTGGCGACAGACCCCTTGTCCAAAACACACTTGGTTATAGTACCTGGGCAGTGCTAATAGTGTAACGGTTCCGGCAAAGCCCTTTTTGTTATGGCCTGTTAACTATTCCCTCGTTGGGCTCTGTGGTGGGTGGCACACCACAGGTTCCGAAAACCTCCCCATTCATATGGGTTCCAAACTTAAAAACCTTCCAATCGGCCCCCCAAAAGGATTTGCACTGATGCATATCTACCACCCTTGTACAAGAGCAACACTATGTTCCTAAGTTTTTCATTGTACATTCCGAAGTGGAGACGAAACCGATGTCGAAACTCTCCCCTTTCCTTGGGGCTAAGGTCTTAAAAGACTTGGTAGGGGAACTGTTTAGTGCAAAAAAGACTTTTTCTGGAAACCATCTGTAGAGGTGACAAAGAACTTCCTACGCGACACCTGGTCCTTACCTTTGAGCTCAACAGCCTGCCTTCTTCCGTGAAAGCGGGGTACTTAAATTGTAGGGTCCCGCCTTACATACCTAACCCTGCCTGTTGTTTCCGCTGTCAGCGCTTTGGCCACGGCTCGCGGTCCTGCCGTTGTCGTGAGACATGTGCCAGGTGCGGTAGATGTGAGCACATTGCAGACGACTGTCATGAAGACATGAAATGTGTCAATTGTAAAGGCAAGCACCCCACATATTCTAGGTCATGTGAACACTCTAAAAGAGAAAAAGAAATTCTGACCCTGAAAGTGAAGGAAAACATCTCCTATCCCGAAGCAAAGCGTCGTCTCTTGGGTTTCCAGAGAGGCTCTTTTGCCGAGGTCGTGCGCCGGGGACCAGCACCGCCTATGGTGTCTGTGGGAACGCAAGTGTCTTATGGGGACCTTTCACAACCACTGAAGTCCCCTGGTCCCAAACTAAAGGTGCAACTTCCAGGGCGTGCTATCTCAGCTGCCCAAGCAGCTGCCCTCCCCAACCGTGCAAAAGGCTCGGATGCACCAACCGAGCAGACAGAGGCCACCCCGTCGCAGAAGAAAGGTACCTCTGGAGCAGTGCACACTGCTCCACCTAGAGATGACAGGGTGGATGCTGGTCCGTCAGGATCCACCCGAGCGCAGGGGTCTGCATTCCCTGCACAGGGTTCTGCACCTCCTGCTCCTCTGTCCCAGCCACCACAAAGTCGGGGACTTGGTCCCTCTGCCCCTGGTGGATCTCGGAAACCGGGGGAGCCGTCGAGGTTACAGGCCTCTAAGGAGGAGTCCCTTGTGGCTCTAGCTGAGCCAATGGACGAGAGTGGGTAAAGGTCCGACGAGGACAGAACCCACTCGGGTTCTGAATCTCTACTTCTGGCCTCTAGTAACACCACGAGCAGGCCGAATGACACCTCCAAAAAGAAAAATGCTCCATGCGTAAAGATAGACTTTAAGTCGTAGAAAACTTGCTTACTCTTGACATTTATTTTTATTTTTTATTATAAACTTTACAATGGTCTACAAGTTTAGCATTATGCAGTGGAATCGTTGCGGCCTTTTTCGTAACATTGATGACATACATTTTTTTCTTTATGAGCTCTGTCCTGTGGCCTTGTGCCTACAGGAGACTTCTCTGAGTAACACCCACACAAAAATGCTACATCGCTGTGACGAGCCGCAAGATACGACTCGTGCGGCTCGTGCGAGCTCCGGTACCGCGCGTGCGAGCGCGAGGGAGGAGATCAAAAATAAAAGAAAGAAGTTCTGCATGGAATCTCGGAGGTTGACGTGTCTTTCCTGAGCTCGGAGCCCATTTCTCTTGATGACCACAACAAATCGTCACATATGGCACCCGAACGGGGACCCGGGTCTTCAGGAAATTCACGTTAACAACCTATGTGGGGACGGCGCTCACTACGACCAGGTCTCCACCAACCACTGTCGCCTGGACGGCCAAGGTTTCAAGGTAACTCCAAAATGGCGGAACGTTCCATCGAAGCTTTCCGAAGGCTGGATGACGACGCCAAGGACGCCGCATACCAATCAGTCGTCAGCGACACGGAGATCCTGAAAGCCGAGGTGGATCAGCTACGCCTACAACTAGCAGAGCTCAAGAACGCGACCTCTGCACAACCGATCGACCAGCTGGAGGACATATCGCGCCCTTGCGACGACGCCACCAACAGACAACTACAGGCAACAGAGAATTTGATCTGCGGACTGCTGGCGCCTGTCGTGGATCGTCCTGATCAGCTCGAGGCAAAGATGAGGAGAACTTCGTCGGCCGAATCGTTGTGCAGCGCAATCTCTATCGAAGACCATGTTGATTTAACCTGAGACTGGGGTAGAGAAGAAGCATCAAAACGTAGAAGGGACAGAAAGTAGACAGGACGACGTCTCAAACTCAGCTAACTGGTTTATTTAGTCCACCTCCTTATATAGGCTCAATCTCAAGGTCATCTCCACCAACACAACAAAAAAGGACGAAGTCTATACAGTTCAAACGCCACAGTCTTCACCACACAATGCAAGAACGTTGACAAACTTTACAGGTCGACGCGATAAGGCAACATCTATTGACCTTCAAACTTGAACAAAAGGATCTCTTTCCCTACTATTCCAGACACAGTGCATACCTCTGAATCATAACTCCCCTCTCCACAAAAAAAAAAAAAAAAAAAAAAAAAAGAAACGCACACACTGAAACGGTAGTAGGGCCGATACACGTAAGAACCACATAAAGCAAAAATCACAAGCAGGTCGCACTTCAAACAACCTTAAAAAAAAAAAAAAAAAAAATTACATTTTTAGAAAGCTTTTTGAATTGCTTCCAAAAGCTTTCTAAAAATGTATTTTTTTTTTAAGGTTGTTTGAAGTGCGACCTGCTTGTGATTTTTGCTTTATGTGGTTCTTACGTGTATCGGCCCTACTACCGTTTCAGCGTGTGCGTTTCTTTTTTTTTTTTTTTTTTTTGTGGAGAGGGGAGTTATGATTCAGAGGTATGCACTGTGTCTGGAATAGTAGGGAAAGAGATCCTTTTGTTCAAGTTTGAAGGTCAATAGATGTTGCCTTATCGCGTCGACCTGTAAAGTTTGTCAACGTTCTTGCATTGTGTGGTGAAGACTGTGGCGTTTGAACTGTATAGACTTCGTCCTTTTTTGTTGTGTTGGTGGAGATGACCTTGAGATTGAGCCTATATAAGGAGGTGGACTAAATAAACCAGTTAGCTGAGTTTGAGACGTCGTCCTGTCTACTTTCTGTCCCTTCTACGTTTTGATGCTTCTTCTTTACCCCAGTCTCAGGTTAAATCAACATGGTTAATATTCACCAGCTCGCCTGCACCCTTACGATTTTTTCTATCGAAGACGTTTCCGAGAGCGAGTCCACCAAGAAAAAGAAGCCCAAGGCACCCAAGAAAAAGGCTCCTGCTCAAGCTGAGTCAGCCGCAGATACTGCAGTCACACCAGACCGGCCGACAAAGTCGCTGACCAACGTGGCTGTCAGCTCGGTTCCTCAGCTAGGCAAGGACGTCCTCGCCTGGTTTCACCAGATGTATTTTTGGTTCCAGACGTTTAAAGTCGCACCGAGTGAGGCCATCCCATTGATTGTATCCAAGCTACCATCTAAGGAGTTCATGTGGGTGAGGTACCACCTGAAGACAACCAAGGTAACGACGTGGGAGCAAATGAAGACCGCTTTTCGTTGTCGTTACAACCTGGACAACGATGTTACAGCGAAACAGAAGATGTTCGGCGCAAGTCAGCGTTCGGGAGAGTCCTGCACAGACTTCGCCTTCCGCAAACTGGAGCTCATCGACGAGTGCAACTACCCGGAGACGGAGGCGGAGAAATGCAGGGTTATCCTGGCAACACTGTCTGACAAACCACGAAAGCACTACTTCGATAGACGCTTTGCTTCGTTGGATGAGTTGCTGGACTCATTCCTCCGCTTCGACCAGGTAGTCTTCAGCCAACCAAAGACACCGGCATTGACGGTAGCTGCAGAGCCAGCTCAGGCTGCGAAGGTAACCAAGAAAGCGTCCTCCTTCCCGCTCTTGAAGCAGGACCGCTTGCCGCCTCGTCAGAACGCAGACGACGGCCATTTTCAGCTGCCTCTTTCTCCACGCGAGAAGCAAGGGAAGCAGTACGTGTCGCCTCAGCGCCCATCAAAAGCTTCCCAGAATTTTCGGCGTTCTTCGTTTCGTCACCCGGAAGTTCGTCCGCTGTGCCTCAATTGTAAGAAGAGCGGCCACTTCGTCACGCGGTGTCGGCAGGAGCTCACACCAGAATTTTTGGAGTGGCAACAGCGCTTCGAGTCCACTGCAGCACCGACGCAGGGAAACGACAAGCTGATGCCTCTGACGCCTGCGAGAGGTCATCAGTAGTTCGGCGCATCCCATGTGGCGCAGTGGTGGGCACCAAAACAATTCAGGTTCAACTGAACGGACAGCCTCTGACAGCTTTCTTGGATTCGGGGGCAATGAGAAGTCTCATCCACGTTTCCATCGCCGACCAGTTGCACCTTCTGATTCAACCTTCTTCCATCCGTCTCCATGGTGCAAGTGGTCAATCCCTCACGAACCTCGGCGAAGCGACTGCCACAGTGACAGCTGACAGACAGACGCTGAACCAGGCATTCATCGTGGTCCCACATCTGGAGGAAGAAAAGTTGCTCCTTGGTGATGATTTCCTGACAGCGTGCAAGGCCATGATCGATTGTGGTGCAAATAGCTTCTCGATTCCTCCGCCTACGACATGTCATAAGGTCATCTTGGTTACGGAGCAGCTGATACCTCCACGGTCCCGAAAGCTTGTTCAAGCACGCCTGAAGAATCCTGTCCGAGGGCAATCAACGAAGATAGAGGTGAGCGGCACAAAATTGCTCTACGACCGCCACTGCCTTCTAGTTGAACCCATGGTCATGGATGAGACCGAGAGCACATTCTACATACTCCTGGCCAACCCGTCGTCTCGACCAGTGGCTCTACCCTCTGATGCTACTGTCGGAGTCGCTAGGGGGGTCACAAGTGTCGAAGACATCGAGCTTAGCGACAACGAAACTGCGTCTATCTTAAGTTGCTCAAGCCTGCCTTCGCCAGAGGACCTGGATCGCCCGAATGCTTTGGAAATTGTCGGGCCTCAACATCAACCGCTATCGGTTGAGGTTGTCTCGTTCAAAGTTGGTTCAACGCTGGCACCTGAAGAGCTTCAAAAAGTTCAAGAGCTTCTTGCGAAAAACATGGCTTGCTTCGCGCGAACCAACACTGACGTTGGAAACTTTCGGCTTGAGCAGCACTCCATTCCGACAGGTAATGCGAGACCTATCTCCCAGAGACCACGTCGACTGTCGCCGGCGCAGCGTGATCTCGTCAAGGCGATGATCAAGGATCTCATCGATGCCAAGATTGTGCAACCATCGCGCAGTCCGTAGGCACCCCCCTTGGTTTTAGTCACGAAAAAGAACGGATCAACACGAATGTGCGTCGACTACAGAAGGATCAACGCGGTCACTGATAACACTGTCCACCCCTTTCCGCGAATTGAAGCACCTCTACCCGATGACTGAACTTTTGGAATTTAGAGTGTGTGCACTTGCTAATAGGGTGGCTTCTCATTTAGGATCTTGTATGTACATATTTATTCACTCGCGTGCATATCTCAGAGCGTGGTATTTTTTAATGTTGTTTTGTTTTTGTCTCTTGAAAGCGCACTGTCGGGTCGACAGTTTCTAGAACCCTGGCATGTGACGAGCCGCAAGATACGACTCGTGCGGCTCGTGCGAGCTCCGGTACCGCGCGTGCGAGCGCGAGGGAGGAGATCAAAAATAAAAGAAAGAAGTTCTGCATGGAATCTCGGAGGTTGACGTGTCTTTCCTGAGCTCGGAGCCCATTTCTCTTGACGACCACAACAAATCGTCACAATCGCCTACAGGTTTTCCGAAAGGACTGCATTTCCTCAAACCCTTGGGGTGGCGTGGCAGTGGTAGTACAGAGTGGAGTTGCCTGTGCTGCAGTCCCTCTACAGACTCCACTTAAGGCAGTTGCAGTTCGAATTCTTTTTGACCGCCTCATTACCCTTGTATCGCTCTACTTGCCACCCAACACTCCGCTGCATTTGCAAGAACTTCAGGGACTCGTCAGCCAGCTGCCCGAGCCCTTTTTAATTCTTGGCGATTTTAATTCCCACCACCCCTTGTGGGGTAGTCCTCCACAAGACTCTCGTGGTGGAGTCATTGAAGGACTTTTATTATCATCCGGGCTATGTGTTTTGAACAAAAAAGAAGCAACAATTTTTAGTGCCGCCCATAACACTTTTACAGCTATTGATTTGTCCCTATCATCACCATCGTTACTCCCAAGTCAACGTCACCATGAGTTTGCTACGTAACATATCAACATTTGACATTATTTGTTTATTGCCACTGTAGGTATTTTCACAAATAAACTGCACTATCCTGACAGCAAGTTTGCTGCTGGGGACAACGTCAGAAAAAAAATCTTGCTTGTCACCAGGCCCATTGGCTGTTCTCAGATCTGCCAGTGGAGTCATGAAAAAAGGCGTGCAGGCGTAACCCACGTCGCCCAAGAGCAGTCCAGGCATGACCACTCTTTTGTATAGCACACGAGCACGGCAGTTGTCAAATATTCTACTGTCGTGGATGGAGCCAGGGCAGCTTGCCACGACGTCGTAAAATTGTAGCTGGGGCTTTGTGATGGCCTGAAAGTGCACATCCGCAATGGTGATGAATGTTAATTCTGTAAATAAATGCAAGGAATATTAAGCAGAGTATACAGTCTTTCCTCTTTCTATGGATATGCAGGATAACCCATTCATTGGCTGTATAGAAGCTACCGGTTGGATTGGGACTCAAAGATGAACAATTACTGGGGCACAGGATTCGGGGAGTGGTGGGGCTTCGAGTCTCAAGCCTTGGGTAGCAACCTATCCCCCTCTGTAATGAAGCTGGAGCAGCAGTGCATCGAACACTGTTGCTCAAATAACATACCCTTGTTAAACCGAATTCGAAAGAGCAATACATTAAATGAAATGGGAGTGGCACAGTTGTAATGAGCACATTGAATTAAAACATGAACTGTTAGTCGTGGATGAGCTCAAGCATAAGCGATATTAATTGAAACTCAACGATTTAATGCGAATTAAAATGGATTACAATTCGTCGTGACGACATGACGTGCGCGAGTCCTCCCCGCGATCCTCCTCCTCCTCCATCTCCACAGATGGTGCTAGGTGTCCGTCGTTGTGGAGCTCTCTCCGCTAACACGCCCGCACTCAAAATACTGCGTCCTCGCAGTCTGTCACAAAGTCTTTGAGCCATGCCAGTTCGATGCCGTCTCGGCCAAAGTAACGTTGGGCTTGTTGCGTGATTTGGGGATCCACTCGAGGGAATGTACACCGTTTTCAAAGCGTTCGATGTAATCGTACGGTACTGACTGTCGCGAGTCGAGGCCTACCATGAGTTGATGTGGGAGGTCCTTCACAACTTTGGCTTGAATCGTAGCGCTTGCGTTTCCAATGGCAATCTTGGCTTGTGTTACGCCAACAGGCCTCCGAGGACACAGTCCGAACAGGCCTCAGAGGGCACTGTCTGGGTCTGGGGTTATCTCGAAGTTGTGGCTTGCAGCGAAGCACTCGCTCATGAGTGTTACGGCTGAGCCTGTGTCCCAGAGCGCTATCGCCTCGATGCTGTTGACGTGCGAAGGCAGAATTGTCCAGTTCTTGTCTGCATGATGTGCTGTGATGATGTTGTTCACACGTTCCGAAGTTAGCTGTTTCGCTTGTCGTCGTCGTGCTGCTGCGGCTTTCTCCTCGGTGCGGGTGTCAGGTTGAGCGCAGTCTTTAGCTCGGTGTCCTCGCGTTTTTCATCGCGCACATGTGTCTGGTGTCAGCCTTGCCGGTGCCGTCGCGGTCTTCGGTGAAGACAGATGGGGCGTAGTCATTGCATGTGACGTCGGCTTGTTTTGTTGTGATTCGTCTTTTCCGACGTTCTTGCTCGAGTCGTGCCGCACAGCTTGCCTTGAACTCGTGTCCCGATCTACAAGAGTGACTCGTTTGTCAAGCTGTCGTGCATAGCTTAGGAAGTCTGATACAGTCCCTTATCGGAGGTCGTGGAATGCTGCCAACATAGGTTTCGCCTGTTCGGATCGCACTCCTTGAATTAGCCAGTCCACGATGTCGTCATCGGTCAGGGCATACTTCCCACGCTTGATTAGTTGGAGTCTTGCATACATGTAATCTGTCATCGTTCGTTGTGCTTTTGCGATCACGCGTTCACGCTTGTCACCCACTGACAGAAGAGTGGCTGCTTGTCGAATTCATTCTTCAATGCTGTCAACCAGTCTGCCCATTCCTTTATGGCCGTACCTTCTGTTCGGTGCCATGCCGCCGCGCGTCCTCGTAGTCTCGAGATGCCTGCGCTGAGCATAGCCATGTCACTCCATGAGCACCGTTCCCGCATGCTTTCGAGAGAAGCAATCCACTTGGTCAGGTTCTCGGTGTCTGTTCCCGAGTACGTTGGGAGCGTGCTTGTGAGATCGGGCATAGTCGTGATTTGAAGCGGCGTACCTTCGTAGGATCTTCGAGCGCCTTTCAGACTCTCGTCGTTTATGATGCTGCTCATGTTCGCGAACATGAGTTGTTGCCGTTCTAGCAGTTGCGTCATCATTTGTACCGTCGTCGTGAGCGTTGCAAACTCCGGGCTTGACTCGTTTTGCGTCATCGTGGAGGTGTTTTTTTGCAGCGTACCTCTTAGTGGCGTCCGCAGTTGATCGTCGCTGTCGTTCTCGTCATAAACCAGCGTCGAGTGTTTCGTTTCTTTGTCTCGGTCAGTCATGCCGAGTAGTCGCTCGTCGCGATGCGTTTTGCCGTGGATGGGGACGCCGTCGACTGACGCCGTGGAGGTCGGGAAACAGATCCGAGAGTATGTGTTGCTCGCCGTCCCCAGTCGTTGACCTCGTTCAGCCGGTGTCCTCAGTCCGTCGCGTATGGCAGTACGGTCGTTGCTTGTTGCGTTTCTTCGCTGGTGTTGCTGGTGCACGTGTTGACAGCTCACCACACTTTCGGTGCCGGTCGCCGCATGCAGTGGTGCTTTTCGGCTTGATGTCGACTTGGGCGTCGTTTGAGCGTTCTCGCTATTATGTCAGTCGATGACATAACCGTCGCGGTGACCTGGTGCGTTGTATCGTGGTGCCGTCGTCAGGTCGTCCGTGGGCTGCTTGCACGTGTTTTTTTTTTTAAGTAGTCGGTCGCTTTATACCGAATTTTCGCTGCTTGCCCGTCCACATAGTCTTCGTTAGTGAGTCCTTGTCGCCATGTTATTCATGGATGAGCTCAAGAATAAACAATATTAATTGAAACTCAACGATTTAATGCGGATTAAAATGGATTACAATTCGTCGTGACGACATGACATGCGCAAGTCCTCCCCGCGATCCTTCTTCTCCTCCCTCTCCACAGATGGCGCTAGGTGTCCATCGTTGTGGAGCTCTCTCCGCTAACAGAACGGACGTGAGCGCACATAACGTGTTCTCTTAAATCACTCTTATCTGTACGTTGAGAGAAAAGTAGCCCTTCCGGTTGCGGAACATTTCTGCGTCGTCCCCGCCAGGGCTCTTTAAATGGACATGCGTGCAGTCTATGCACCTAGTTGCTCATGGAAACTTTGTGGTCTTGTAAAAGTTGTTCATGGCGACGCGACACCCAGCTTCACCCGGAAATTTGATAAGTTTGTGGAAAAGTTCCTGTGCGATTAGGTCAGTCACTTTGCCGACGACACAACACACCGTTGGCTGGGAGACGTTCACCAAATCGCTGGTGACGGCCTGGAACGCTCCTGCTCTGTAAAAGCAAAGTGCCACTAACAACTGCAGCAGAGGTGTCAACGGTTTCCCACGATCGTCCCTGCTCGGCCGAAGCGTCAGTATGCACAGCAGCTCGCGCACTGTTGTCTTGGCGAATCTAACCCGCTCCGAGAACTCCCGGTCATACGTTTCTATGGGGTTTTGCGGATCCCTCAGCGGAGGCTGCAGGATTGCTGGGACAGGGTAGGTGTCCCCATCATACAGTCAGCAGCCTTATATCAGTTCTCAACAACACTCTCAAAATCATCAAAATCGTCCAATTCTCGAAAATATGTCGCCATGCTGGTCGAGGAATAGAAAAAAAAGGATCTAAGGTTGCTACATCGCTTCCTTCGATTTTTAAGGAAAGGGGTAAGGAAAACTTACATAAAGGAGCCAATCGAAGGTTAGGCTGGTTTATGATTCCCAAGTGCGCCCACTTACGAGAGGAATAGTGCTCCGGTAAGGAAAGGAACGTTCCTGAATTCGGGCGTCAACATCTCACCTGGTACAAAACAAAGTGATCTCCAATGTCATGTGCTTTTAAGTAAGAGTGGGCAACAATGCAACCTCAGAAATCAATGTTCTTTGTGAATGCAAGCAGTTTAGAGAGCTTGTCAAGAGCTACTGGCATCTACACTACAAATCAAGCTAAATTATGGTATATCTCACCTATGAAATCCTCTGTATTCATACAGAAAATTCCTGAAACATCACGTGCACGGCATGTCGACTTGGTGTTGAGGCACTAACATAAGTTTAAAGACTGCACAAATGTTTCGACTGAAATGCAATATCCCGGCACATGCACACTCGTGTGTTCATCTTCCCAAACGTCGAGAAGTTGTTGACGAGTAGATCCACCGTAAGAACTGTGTTGAAAGATGTTCTCAAACGAAATGTTCACACTATACTTCGTTTCAGCTTCCGTCCGAGCGCAGCCAAAGCTACGTGTGGCCGGCGCCAATCACACACCGGCAATAGGTCACGCGATCTCGCCTGCACTTTTGTATCACTCCGCTGTACCGCTGTTCGTCCGCGCCGCCTGCGCTCGCCGGGTATTTCGTCTGCTACGGGTGTATCAACGGTATCGTCTGCTACAGGTTTAAAAAGTGCCCTTTCACGTTCTGAAATTTAGTCACAGGGGATGTCAGCACGTAAGCTGGTCGCTGGCGTCTGTGTCCGAGCTTTCCACCTGTTCGGCATAGTTTCGAGATGTAAGTACACGTTGGAAGGTTCTCGATGACCCGGCCGTTGATGTTTCCTTGTATTGTCTGGATATACCAGGGCTCGAGGCGCAGTCCTTTCCACCTGCTTTTCGGCGTTCAATGTGATCGGCAGGTAAAGGGGCGCCCTGATTTCGCCGCGTATCAGTGAATTGTAGTGGCCCGGACGCCTTTTTTTTTTTTTTTACAACGCATTTGCAGTATGACGTGGCGGGAGTCTCCTGCCGAATTTGAAAGTAGGCATTCTTCCCGACCTCTCGCGCCTGACACCCAAACGTGCCTTTGCGAAAGGACGTTTTGAAGCGACTCGGTGAGGAAAGCAGCGAAGCACATGATTCGGCCATTACGGGAACGAAATCGCCGAAATCACACAGAAAAACCGAGCGCTGCAGCCGTGTTGCCAGCAGATGTAAGTGTTTTCACCAAAACACATGCATTTACATATATTAATAAAAAGATAAACTTCAGATATTTAATTCCTTTAGTTGCAAATCATTCTCAGCAGTACACATCTGGAATATTGTGCAATGTTTACGCACAAAACAGTTATTAAAAAAATTACTTCTGCGGACTACTTTGTGGTGCGTAGGAATGCTCTCCTCGAAGTCGCGAACCGTCCCTCAGCCTTTGACTGTGCTCGGACGGAAGCTGAAATTAAGTATAAACCATAACACATTTCACAGTACAGGTTTACTTGTGTGTCCATTTCAACAGGTGTGGAACTCAATCATAAAAGCTCGTAGGTGAGTAGTATTTTTCCTGCAAGATCTATCATGGGGAGATGGGCCAGAGTTGGCAGCCATTTATTTGGCTGTCAGAGTTCCAGCCTTCCTTTCCCTTGCTTCCGCGTTGGCGTCAACACTTCTGTCCTTTAATCTTTGGCAGACATTCTTGGGCAAGATGATAGTGCTGCACCACAGTATGCACTGAAGCACAAGTTCGCTTGTGTGCTCGTCCTCACATGTGTCGAAGTCGGATGAGTCGTCACTGGCTAGAAGCCCCAAGGTCTGCGACCAGCTGGCGCTGGTTCGGCATCCGCAAGAATTCCGAATGCTTCGACAGTTGTCTCACAATGACGTAGCTGTTTGTAATCGCATTAACGTTAAACAGTGGGGGGTATACAAGCCCTCTTTTGTCAAGTGCCATCACAAGATCATAGTGCTTTTCCGGGACGGAAACTGATAATGCCTTGTCCGTCGTCAACGCGGCCCTGCCTTCTGCCTTTGTAATAAAAAAATGGTTTGATGTGGACCTTGCATACGATCAAAGTTATAAAGTGTTGCTGATCATCAAGCTTAAAGATCTTTTTTATGTAGCTGAGGAATGTTGCCTTTGCTTGCTTTGCTTGGGGGTTCATTCCGTACAAAGAGCAGACTGATAGGATATTCATCAAGGGTGGAAAACAAACGTTTCCACTGCCGCGGACACATTTGTAGGCATGGTGAAAAAATGCAGCAGAAGATCATAAAGTCCACCAAGTAGCGCCTCCGCTTTTTTTTCTTTGAGGGCAGCTCCAGCTGCTCGCAGAGGAACTGGATGGCATACACCTTGTCCTCCTCTGGCGTCATAAACAACATGCTCATCAGCTCACAAATTCTCTAAAAAACTCTGTCTTTTTTTGTGTTTTTGGTGCTTACGGCGCCATCCCATTTTTCAATGCCATCCAGGAGGTCCATCACCGCCCTCTTGCTATTGACATCTGATGGGATACATAACCCAGACAACACAAGTACATCCGACGTACATCCCTGGGTGATCCTTTCAAGATATTCGGATATCCCTGGGAAATGCGAATATACGCTGTCGCGTACAAATTGGGACACAGAGTCTCGAGGAAAACTGCCTCCAGGCCGACAGAGCCGCCAGCTCCAGGGACGCGACAGCGCGACTAAGTTCCCCGGGAAAGGCTCCAGCCGGTGAACTCCAGCCGGCTTATGGGTCAAGGCAAATCACCGGCTGTCGCCGGGAACCGACGGCCCACACCCCGCTGGGCGGCTCCTTATATAGCCGCTCATTGCCATGGGGGCCATGGGAATCAAAACACGCGCCCTCGTAAGAGGGCGAGGGTTGGGGGCGGCAGTGCGCTGGTGTCGTCTATCGGCCCATTAGCCAACCATTTATTTTTCAGTTTTGGTTTCAGTATTTCAACGTTACAACACAAAGATATTCTAGGGACATTCTCAGGATGTCAAAATGGCCACTTTGAGTTTATCCCAGGGTGTTACGTGACAAATCTTTAAGGATGACTGCAGGACATTTTAACTCTTTCAGGCACAGAAGTTTTGTTGAAAATAGAAACCTGATTTTATTGTATAAATAGTCAAGTACGGTGCTAAGAACACTATTTTCACAAACTAAAAAAATGTATTACCGCGCAGTGACCGCATATGAGGTGGTCATTCCTGGTGACCACCATGCTGAATGGGGTGGCACTTATTTTTTATGGAAGTCAGAAAAACAGTTTTTTTCTTTCCTCAGGCAGAGTGGAACATCACACGTTCCGCACATCCACGTTGTTCTGGACGGCTTTGTTTTGGTGCTGCACCTTGCACACCTGCGGGGTGTACATCTTTTTGGTTGGTGCTTGCTCTCAGTCAGGCGGACGTTTGTGTCAACGCGGGGCTTTGACTTTTTCAGTTCCACAGCTGCATCGGTAGAGGACCTCCTCTTGGCTTTGGAGGCTACTTGTGCTTCAGCAGTCAATGATGAGATCACACTGCGGCGAAAATCCTTCATTGTCATCCGCTCAGCTTCTTCAATCTCCCTGAAGATTATGTATGCGTTCACCACGCAGCAGTCCAGGAAGTGAAAAAATATCCTGTGCCACCATTTTTTTGATTTCCGATCGATTTCGTACTGCCCTTTCATTTGGTCAAACTTGTCTACAAAGTTCATGTTTTTGTTATAGTCATGGAGAGCAGCAGGGCATGGTACCTTGGTGACGGTCCCATCCTTGTTTTTCCGGTCGACTTCAGCCCCCTGCGTGGGGTCGTGGAAGTTCGACAAAAGGTGGACAGTTCTCTTGTCCTTCCACTTCATGCAACAAACACTCTCATCACTGACTGACCAATCAGTGTTCCCTCTTTCCATTTCTTTGTCGGCTTGCAACTTGGGCAGATGCTTCCGGTTGTGGTTCACTGTTCCGCACGCATATATTCCCTGTTCCCTCAAGTCCTTCAGGAGACCATAGCTCGTAAAATAATTATCAAAGAACACACGGTGATGCCTCCCAGATATGTCTTGACACAATTTCTTGACAACCTGTGCAC
>JABSTQ010008598.1:0-32335 GCA_013358835.2 Ixodes persulcatus | reverse complement strand
GTTTTAAGAGCAGAGAAAATGCGGTGGCCCGTTGGGCATTGTTTTACGTGTATACATATATTGTAACTTATTGGCTTCCAATTTTCTTCCTTTACTACTTCTTGGTTGGAAAGGGAACATTTGATGCTGCGTGCCATTTTTCGCTTTTACGCCGTGTTGTAGCGAAGGGGGCTGACACACGAGGCTGATAGTAACGAGCCGTTAATTGCTACATGGTCGCCTTGACCATCGAGGTCGCCTTGACCATCGACTACAAAGCGTCGGTAGCAAAAAGAGAGAAGCAGAGCGCGCTCGTTTTTTTTATCAGGGTCATATTATGTCACGTGATAGTTCAATCGCTCCGCGATATCGCTCGTCATGGCGATAACGAATACACGACACACAGCTCGGGGAGTTTTCTAGTTGGTGTGTGATCAAGTGCAACGCCGTTCCACACACAAAAAATAAAAAGAAAACAAAATAGTTGCAGGAACATTTAGGCAGCGCGAATGAGATGGCCCAAGTCCGATAAACAGGGGGTATTAACCCGAGGGTCCTTTAACGGGCATCGTGCAATATTTACACGAATGCACGCCGTTAGCACACCTGTGCTCATCTCCGTATACATACCTCTTAGATTGTGACGGATCCACACGCTGTCTCTTCTAGCTTAACCTACTTAGCTTAATGTTAAACAGTCCTGCCATAAACAGTCCTGCCAAAATAGTCCAACTGTCTTTTTGTTGCTGCGATCACATAGTGAGGCTAATGATTAAAGATCGGTTCGGCGAAAGCACATAGAGTATACATTATATATTTACATATAAAAAAACAGTATTTGTCAACAAGAGTGAACCAACTATTTTATACCTAAAAAAGTCAAAATGAGATTATAATGGCTGCATATATATATATATATATATATATATATATATATTTTTTTTTTTTTGTTCAGAGGATTCCGGGGACGTGGGTCTCCTAAACCTGCCTCTCGTATTCAATGAGAAGAGGCAGCTTCTTTTCATGTTGGAGGTACTTGAAGCTGTTCATGCTTAGCTGTATTAGTAAGTGCACGACATTTTCATTTGTAAAAACATATTCCTAAAGGAATTAGTGCAGAAAACCTATGGATTGCATCAATTTAAGTGGAATCAAAAGGGGCAGCCTTTTAACTGCAGCAAAACATTTTCTCGTGCCTACTTTTCCGTAATGGTTGCGGTGGGTCAACTGCATGCAGTGATTTAGGGAACGCAACTATCGAAAGACGATGCCTAAATAACGACTTTGGTTCAAAAGCGCGATCTGCGCAGGCAGCTTGACGTTTCGCTTGCTCATTGTCCCTGCGTAGAAAACATTTTCGAGCAAAGCCCTCTTTTCATGCTTCGACATCCGCTAGTCGCGCTCTGTAGATAGCAGTGATTGACCTACTAAGTGTTTTAAAGGAAATCAGATCCGCGGGTATGTTTTAGAGCCTAAGGCTAAACGAGAAATTAAATGCTTAGTGAAACCTATTATAATTGATCTGAAAGCGTCGCGAATTAGTAACTCGCAGCATAATTATACAGCGGAAAATACATGTGTTTATATTTTTTCTTTCTTGTTGTAGGAAGTCCGGACACTGATGCCACTCATCCATCTCCAGGAAAATAAATTTGACATCTTTTTGGATGGTGTCCTGACAGTGAGCGGCATCAGAACGACAGTGGAAGCTGTGTGCACATTGCTGGCAGTGTACTATATTTTTGCATCAAACACCCGGCGGGTATAGGGCACACTATGAAGTTTATCGCTCATTTTTGTTGTTCTCTCGGAGAGAACATCCCTGTTCCAGTGAAGAGGTTTGCAAACTTTTTAACTGTTTGACTGTTAAAGAGAAGCTGTCTTGTTGGCCTGATACCCGTCTCGTCTTAAAACTGTTTCAAATTTTGTTAGTTCTTTTTCTGCGAACAGAAGAATCAATTTTTTGCGACCCTAATAAAGTATATGAATGGACATGATCTTTACTTTTCTGCCTTTCACCTAGTTAATTACGTACGTGAATGAAATGTCTTGACACTGGCCCGAATGATGTTTGTCAACCTGTCGAAAAGGCCCAGTGCTAGCGATTAATGAACAATCTAAAGACACTTTGGTTGGTAGAAAAAAATTCACCTTATTTTTACACATTACAGTGAGGGCCAGTGTTTACGTCTCTTGTCCTTGTTTTTTCGGCGCCTATCTTCGATCACCTTATGGAGCAAGAAATACAAAATACGATTTACTAAAATCTAACTAGGAGTGTGAAAACAATTCTTTGTCATAAAAGAAGGTTACAAATACAAAATATGGTTTACTAAAAATAACGTAAAGATAATCTAAAGAACTGCGGATTCACTGCAAGAACCAAGAAAAGTTCCGAATAAAACCTGAAATAGGGTTCATAAAGAAGAACCGAAGAAGGATCCGTAAAGAACCTCGAAATAACGTTCGTTAAGAGCACGAAGAAGGGTTCTGGAAAGAACCCGAATAGAGTTCATTAACAAGAACCAATACAGGATACGAGAAAAACACTGAAATCGGGTTCATTAAGAGCACCAAAAAGGGTTCTGGAAAGAACCCGAAATAGGGTTCATTAAGAGCACCAGAAAAGGTTCTGGAAAGAACCCGAAATAAGATTCATCAAGAGCACCAAAAAGGGTTCTGGAAAGAACCCGAAATAGGGTTGATTAGGAAGAACCAAAAAAGGATCCTAGAAGAACCCTGAAATAGGGTTCGTTAAATAGAACCCAGAAGCGTTCTGAAAAGAATCAAAAACCCGAAATAGGGTTGATTAGGAAGAACCAAAAAAGGATCCTAGAAGAACCCTGAAATAGGGTTCGTTAAATAGAACCCAGAAGCGTTCTGAAAAGAATCAAAAATAGGGTTCATTAAGAAGAACCAATAAAAGATCCGAAAAGAACCCCGAAATAGGGTTCATTAGTAAGAACCCTTTTTGTGGGTTCTTTTCTGCACCTTTAAGGGTGCCGCCCATCGGACAAGCGAAAGAACCCTAAAAGGTGCTAGTTGGCACGTTTTTTTTTTTAGAGTGCAGCATATGCATCGATACACTTCAGAATTGATAACTAGCATTACACAAAGATAGAACGTGGCCTTTTTTTTTCTGTAGATAATGGATAGAGTTCAGGGGATTTGTCTGTGGAAAGTGGACAGAAAATGGGTAGAAACTGCTATATTCTCCATAGTGAGATGATAGAAACTGTAGCCACTTGTCTACGGCAATTCGTTAGAAACTCTCTCATCGGCGCTAGAAATGGGACAGGAGTGTTGCTAGAATGTCTGTGTGTTTGCTGTACAGAGTCGCCACATTATCTGTACACTGAAGTCTACACAAAACCTATAGGAAGCAGCGGCCAATAATCTGTAGACAATGGTTAAAAAAGTGGATACATTCTCCCTAGGAAATCTATGCTCTTTAGCCATAATTATGTCTAGAAATTCTGTAGAAATTGGTTAAATTTGTTTGTAAGGGTTTATAGCGGCGCATCAGAGCCTACATTTTATTCCCGCGAAGCAGTGCTTTGAAAGATAAAGCTACTCACTCTAAAAAGTGTCTGATCTCCTTGTGCGAAAAAAGAAACGAAATTAACCAGATCGCGATACAATCAGCAGCCATTAGAGTCCCAGCTTTTTTTAACAGAGCACCGGATTTCGTTTTATTTCAACGGTCACCCTGCTTTCTAAAGATGTGTGCGATTTCTAAATTGCACGGAAGCAGAACTATATGTTGTACCGCTGAAATGCCAAAAAATTAATTACCAGAAGTTTAGATAGTGTTGCGTCTTATATACGTACTGGGATCCGGGCATTTCGGTGCACGAACTTTTCGGTGTGGGACTTTTCGGTGCGCGGACATTTCGGTGCGCGGACATTTCGGTGCACGAACTTTTCGGTGCATGGACATTTCGGTGCACGGGAAATCAAAATCACGAGGTGTCTTTTTTTTTCCTACACTTGGGAGAAGAGCGTGTTGGTTGAAGTCAATGATGAAGAAACCCCTTCTCCCCTTCTCTCCCCTTCTCCTCCCTTTCCCTCCTTGGTATAGTCGGCTGCTCGCTGTTGAAAATTTTTAATCGTCGTTGCTAGTTGAAAGATGTGTCGTGTCGTCCCAGTTTTAAATGTTTTATTCTTTCTTCATCATTGTCTTTTTTTTTGTTTTTTTTTTCTCTAAACGTAATAAACGCTATTCTAGCTAGAAATTAATTTTTTTCTCACTTTGTAGATGTGTACACTTGGTCATCCATTTACGGTCACTTACTCATATACGACCTAAGTGACTTTGTTAGGCGTAGCACCATCCTGCGGGAGGACTGGATACGTGTGACGTTATGTTTAATTTGCCGGTGTCTCTTTTCCAAAGTACGCACTAGACGCATCACATCGTGTTTGCGCGTTGGGTTGATACCGGCGTTCTCGGCGCCTTCTCTAAAGGTGTGGGCTTTAATATTGGTAATCTGTGTAGGAAAGACCCCAACAGCAAGCTTGAGATTGTTGAAAATTACCCGAGAAACGTGATACGACTAGTGCGTACGTTGGAAAAGAGACACCAACAAACGAAGCATAACGTCCAACGTCTCCAATCCTCACGCTGGATGCAACTGCGCCTAACAAAGCCACTTAGGTGGTATATCAGTATGTGGTCGCAAATGGACGACCAAGTCTAAAAAATTATAAAGTGCGAAGAAATAAATTTCTAGCTAGAATATAGCTTATTACGTTTAGAGAAAACTAAAAAAAAACTCGTGATTTTGATTTCTCTTGCACCGAAATGTCCGTGCACCGAAAGGTTCGTGCACCGAAATGTCTGCGCATCGAAAAGTCCCCCACCGAAAAGTCCCCCACCGAAAAGTCCCCCACCGAAAAGTCCCCCACCGAAAAGTCCCCCACCGAAAAGTCCGTGCACCGAAAAGTCCGTGCACCGAAAAGTCCGTGCACCGAAAAGTCCGTGCACCGAAAAGTCCGTGCACCGAAAAGTCCGTGCATTGAAAAGTCCGTGCACCGAAAAGTCCGTGCACCGAAAAGTCCGTGCACCGAAAAGTCCGTGCACCGAAAAGTCCGTGCACCGAAAAGTCCGTGCACCGAAAAGTCCGTGCACCGAAAAGTCCGTGCACCGAAAAGTCCGTACACCGAAAAGTCCGTACACCGAAAAGTCCGTACACCGAAAAGTCCGTACACCGAAAAGTCCGTACACCGAAAAGTCCGTACATCGAAAAGTCCGTACACCGAAAAGTCCGTACACCGAAAAGTCCGTACACCGAAACGTCCGTACACCGAAACGTCCGTACACCGAAAAGTCCGTACACCGAAAAGTCCGTGCACCGAAACGTCCAAGCACCGAGACGTCCATGCACCAAAAAGTCCGCACCGAAACGTCCTACACCGAAATGCCCTAGACCGAAAAGTCCTAGACCCATACGTACTAGTCAAAGCGTTCTTCAATTGTAACAAAGCTATTAAAAAAAGAAAAGATTCGGACAATAATTTTTATAATTACGTGTTCCGATTAATCACGTCGCAAATCTGAATTGCCAGTAAGGCCCCAGCATCTTTTACCGAGCGCCGCATTTGTTAGTGTTTTGTTCGCTCGGACGGGTCCGCCGCCAGCGCAAATCACTCAAATAAGTAAACGATGTGGCACCAAGTAACAGCGTCAAGGGGCACTCAGCGCTTTTTGGATCATGTAATTATCTTTTTTACGAGATGATAGGTGAGGATTTATTTTTCGAAATGAGCCAAATCTATGTCAAGCGAAACTGAGATAAAGTGGAATGTTTGAGTATCAGTAAAGCTATGAGCCATGTACCGCGGTTACCTCCGCAGTGTTTTTCTCGCATAATATGACCGATTCCAGTTTAAAAACATGAGATCGATGCACCGACAGATATAGTCCAAATTCCAGCAAAAATTAGCTGAGTTTCGGTTTCTGGCTTGTTTCGGGCCGGCTCCCTCTTTTCGCTGGGGATAACGCTACTCTCAAAGATAATTAGAAGGGGGTCCACTGGCTTGTGGCTGGGTAGGCGTCGCTGTATGGCATTCCAAAGAGTCTGGACCTTCTTTGTGTTTTGTCGGTTTCTCTTTAGGAAGAAAAAAAAAAGGGGGGGGGGGGCTACAAATCGGCGCCTGAGTTGCCGTCGAGCAAAGCAATAATCAAGAAAATAACCCCAAAGTAAAAAAAAACAAAAAACACAAAAACAACGGGAAATGCGTAGGGTTTCAGGACATTTCATCGAATGCCGTTTGATCGAAAAAGTGGTCGTCCCGTACCGAAACATCGAATTGCAACAATTAGCCGGCATTTCTAAACAAAGAATCCTAATAGCGAAAAATAAAGAAAATCGGGGCTGGTGGAGGGGGGAGGTGTGGAACCCCGAATCCATCCGCTTGGTTACAACTCCAGGCGTGTCCTCCGTCGTGCCACCTAAACGTCTGTCGTACGAGAGGACAATGAGAAATGACTTCATAGTTTGCAAGATTCAATAATTTCAAAGAAAGTATAAATGTTCAAATTTTATTGGCAGAAACTTATGACGCATTCAACGAAACGGCGTTCGGTGAAATGTCCGGCCCCAGGTGCGGTTGACCTTCTATAGTAAGTTACAGGTCAAGAAGGTAGCGGCAAATCCCCCTCAA
Source organism: Ixodes persulcatus (assembly GCA_013358835.2). Lineage (NCBI taxonomy): Eukaryota > Metazoa > Arthropoda > Arachnida > Ixodida > Ixodidae > Ixodes > Ixodes persulcatus. The sequence continues at coordinate 25,690 of JABSTQ010008598.1, read as the reverse complement.
AGGGAATCATATATCCCTCCGCCACCTCCGCATCCAATAGCGTCCCATCGTTTCCGTGACGTCGCGGCCAACGCACGAGGAGGGTCCTGCCTTTCTGTACATATTTGCCTTATCTTTCGACTCTGACTTAGCATTGTGGAAGCCACGAGAGGGAGATTAGAGCTTTCCCCTCCGATGGAAACAAATACGACTTTCGGGGATTAGGTTCCCCCTCCGATGGATACAAAGGCTGCTTTCAGGGGCTCGGTTCCCCCTCCAATGAATACAAAGGTCGCTTTCTTAAAGGGACCATGAAACGATTCTGAAATCGAATTTCATCCACCGATCGTTGTTAAAGGTGTGAAAAGAAACACAAAAACACAAAAATAGGGAGCCAAAAAAATTCTTCGCTATAGAACTTTTAAAAGAAAACTGGACTCTTTTGCGCCTTCTTTCCTTCGAAAGCTTTCTGCCTTTTCACTGCGATGCATCCGCGGAAACGCAGCACGTCAGCCGAATCCACGTCGCCTATTGGGTAAGAGCCTACCACACCAGCAACGCGATCGTAAACAATAGATAGCCGGTGAGTGTTTCCTAAAAGTTTTGTTAAATAATATTCAGATCCACATTTTGTAGCATAATTAAAGATGTGAACAAAAATGCCAAATTTGATAATGCTGAGAGCCAAGCGCCATCTATCGCGTGGTAAACGAAGCAACTACTGCACCTGCGCAGTAGGGCCGATCGGGCCGACAGCGTCGTTCAGTTACCACTTCGCGACGACCAAAGAACGTTTATTTTTCTACGTGTTCTACTCGCGCGTCCCGACTTCAAGCAGCAAGAAAAAAGTACTTGAAGCAGACCACGCCGAACAAGAACGCTGGATCCACAAACACCCGAGAAAAGCTACAACGGCGACGAATCCACCGGCTCCGACCAAGTGAGCTTGGCGGATAGGCCTAGCGGCCTCGCAGGCACTCCGACTCGGAACAGCGTTGCTTCAACGGTACTTGGCCAAGACCGTCTGCCCACGACTGGCTGGCGTGCTGAATGGAATATGGCCGGGCGACCTTTGTGGACCCTTCCCGTATTATAGTTTGATCGCTGACCTCAATTTTAGATTAAGAGGTGAGGTCAATCTCTTCCCCTTGTTTTCCGAGGCAGCGTTGATGAACACTGTCGTCGAAAAGGGACTCTCGTCGATTCTATCTTCTTGTTTTGTGTGATATAGAGCTCAAATAAACGCCGTATGGATTACCTTCGTAACACGGTATGTACACTTTGTTATTAGTATGCCATTTTTTATTCTGACACGACTGCACGTCACTGTCGAGCAATAACAGTTCGTGGGAGCTATGTGCAATGCCGGTCCAACCTTCCTTTGCCGAGTGTCACGTCAGTGTCGAGTTTCAATCGTAAAAGATCGGTCCCTAAGCGCTTACCAACAGCGCGAATACAGCACTTCCATCAAACGCACGCGTCCGCTCCGAGTGTGAACAGGTATTTACGTGGCTCTTGCTGAGACTGTCGTAGTTCAAACGTATCTTTTTTTAACGTCGGCTCGCTCCTGCATCTCCGAGACCGCGAAAAACGCCGCGGCAATTTGTTTTCATCTAGGTCGCTTTGAAAATGACTGACACGGGCCGCCTTTTACCAACAATGACAGTTGGGCTGGAGTCTTCACCGGAAGACTCGCCGCACTTCAAAACAGGCATACCGGCGTATGGGACTAGTCCCATGCTGTCGCTGTAGCGCAACATATCTCATTGAATTTTGCTCAGCTGCGATGTGTCCATGCTAGGTCCACGCCTATCGCGGCGATGAGAGGCGCCGATTCAGAAAATACATCGATGACATCAGCGCCATCAGCGCAGTAAAACCTACCGGCACACCGCCAACTCGCCGCCGCTAACGCTCCCATCTCCTACTGCCGAGAGAGCTTCCGGTTCCGGAAACAGGGTACGTCACGACCGTCAAAATTACGCCGCAGCTTGTTTGACGGTCAGTTGGAGAGAAAGAAAAAGTCGATATTTCATTAATTTTTTGTGTAGAAGTTAATAAACCGAGACGAAAACGGATGCCTGTTCGGCATTCAGTGAACATTGACGGTTTAATGTAAAAGTTATCTGGCAAAAGTAAAAAGGTCATTTCATGGTCCCTTTAAAAAGTGGGATCAGAGGCAAGTTGGCATCACTCTGTAGCCAATATCTATCGAATGAAGCGAAACAAGGAGCGTTTCCAGTGAACTCTTCTTTCGACTGCGGAAGGATTTGAAACGGGCGCATCACGCTTGTGGGAGGAGCTTCTCCTACCTTCTTGACTTATAACCGACTATAGTGCGCAACAGAACCTTAGATGCCTCGCTTTGTGAAAATATTATGACTGAAAACCGGCATCGCCTTTCAGGCACGTGCAATCTTTTCGCGGTTCCGATATAAAAAAAAAAGGCGCTGGTCGATGCCAAAGTCACGAATTTCGGAAAAAAACTAATTGAAGAAAATCTCATCGCAAAACCGACCGACGCGGAGAAAAGCCCACCGATTTTTTTCTTCTATTTTTATGGAGGCTGTTGGATCAAACGTAACATATATCAGTTTATTATTATTAAAATTCGTCAGCTCTGTAAAAAAGAAAATGTTTTTTTTTTTTGTAATATTTCTTAAGCTTATTGGATATACTGCTCCCAAAATAATAATTGCGGGCGAGTGTTTACTGTGGCTTACTCTCTAGGCAACGAAAGCCTAACTGAAAACTTTATGAACTTGAAGAACAGGAAAAAATTCGAAAACTTAATAATGTCTGCCTAAAACCAAAAAATCAAAACCGTAAATGCCTAAAATCCTAAAGTGCATGCGCAACAACGCGATGCCTGAAATTATCTTTGAAGCTTCTGTTAAAGGGACAATGAAGGCGATTTCATTTAATTTTTTTAAATGGTGTTTTTAGGCTTCTTTGGAACCTGGCATACTGCCCAATTTTTCGTAGACATTTGTAACGCATATTTCTGTGCCTACAAAAGGACTGAAGAAACCGAAACTGAACTATCTCCATTCTCATTTCTGGGCCTCCGAAAACGGAGGTGACGTAGAAAGTGACGTCTTAAGTGAATAGTCGGTATCGGTAGCATTTAGGAGATCGAGACTGGTTACCGCGGTGGGTTATAGCACCGCGGTAGCGCGGCTGTTTCGTCGGATCTGTCAACATGGACGACAATGCCACTCTCGCGAGCGAGTTCTGTTCGGGCTTCCGTTCAGTGACCTAACACCAACGGAACAGGAGTACGTGTGTGACGTTCTTCGCTATCACCCGAGGCCGACGGTGACCGCCCAGCCGGCAACGAGCGGCCCGCTGGCTCCGAGCAGCAAAGCTGTGAGCAACATTCGCACGGGCGAGACGAGAGCGGCGCGTTGCCGAAGGACAGGCCCTGTCCCTGTCCGACAGGGACGCGAAGGAAATGCCGAGGGGGAAGCGGCAGCGACCCTGGAACCGGTTCCTCCGCGGGGGACGCTCCCCAAGAAGGAGAAAATAAACAGCACCATTTTTGCTTTCACCAGAGTCGGACGTCCACTCATTTCGTCGTCAAAGAGCAAGAACGATTACTGGTCTTTAGTTGACCGTTTGAACAGCCATCTACGGCGCACAAATTTGGCATGACTACCACTTTGCAGAATCCTTCGAGTACCGTGTTCCCAAAGTAAACACGACATCGACGTCTCCAGCGTGCTCCGCGCTGCGTTCTTTATTATTTTTTTCGTTTGCCCATAGTTGCTCGTTGCCCGTTTCGCGTCCAGCGTAGGAATGAAAAAAAAAATAAGTATGCTGTTTTATTTACGGTTTAGTAATCATCTCCGGTCCGATTTATATTTTTTATGGTTATTCAAGCGGAAATTAGAACAGTTATAAAAACTGTGAACCAAAACGTGACCGAGGGCACGTCACTCGTTCCGACCAATCGCTCACGCGTCTTTTGTGACGTCGCGCTTCTTGGCCCCGCATCGGTCACGTGAGCTCCGCTTCTCCTGGCTTCTCCCGCCACTCTCGGGGCGTCGCCCCAGTCGATCCCGATACGATTATTACCGCGACTGTTTCATTGATTTGCGCGGCACACAAGCGCCGGTTTCGGCTGAAATTTGGGCAACGTGGCCTGAGACGGGCCTGGAACCCAGTTCAATCGTCAAAAAAATAACCGAAATTGCCTTCATTGTCCCTTTAACTTTTGAAAACAGGATAGAACGGTCAGTAGGATATTGAAGCTTCTTTCTTCCACGGACATGCACGTTTTCTAGCCGTTCGTGCTGCTGCTTCCAGAGGTTGCCTTTGCGTGATAGTGCCCTTCTACGGTGAACCACCCATGACCTTCAGAGCCACACACTGCCACCGTTGTTACTCGTGACCTACATAAGAAGTAGTCTTCTTTAAGGTAGCGAATAGGGCGAGTTGATAAACGTTATACATGATGAAAACCGCTCAAATGACGACGACGGAGTGAAGACCACAAACACGACAGGACGAAGCTGTTCTCGCAATTAAAGTTTTGTTAGTAAAATGAACAGAAAGAAAACAGCGTAGCGGACACTGATTACATCAACAAGCACCTACTTATCTATTAGGCACTACAAAATATTTGGAGTTGAAACGGTTGACACACTGCTATTTATATTAGCTCGTAAAGACTAAAGAGCAAACCTCTTTATCTGACAGAGCTACCGACGGCGCACTGTCAGCTGTCAATAAATTGTTGTCTTTTTTACCGGTGTACGATGTTTTGGTTTTATACTCGCGGCGTCATTATTATACAGGATATGTGATTACTAATTTCTGAGAAATTAGTGAATGTGCCCAATGAACTTCAAGAATGCAACAAATAAGAGGACAGTTATTTTTAATGAAGTGACAAATGCAAATTGTGTTAAATTGCCATGTTTGACGCAGAATCCGCTAAGTTGAAAAAACCGGTGAGCTTTTCTCCGCATCCGCTCAAAGCCCGGTGAGCTTTTCTCCGCATCTGCCGGTTCTGCGGTGAGCTTTTCTCCGGTGAGCTTATCTCCGGTGAACTTTTCTCCGGTGAGCTTTTCTCCGGTGAGCTTTTCTCCGCCGCCCGTTGAGCGCATAGAACATTCTAACCTCAAAGAAGCAACAGGGTTCTGGAATTTACCAGAACGCGACATTACAGAATCAATAAAAAAGTGTATCCGTGGCCGGGCATCAAACCTCAGCTATTTGCGTGGTAAGCAAGAATGGTAACCACGGCCGCGCGGCCTACGTGGCCAGCTGCGTACGCGACAATATGTTCCGTTTTTCTTTTGCTTCGTAGTAAACAATGACCTCTTTCGGGGATGTGGCCTAAGACGGACTTGATACTTTTTGGAAGGTCAGGAGTCGTCGGGTGCCGAGAGGGAGGTCCACATTGTTGCTGTTCGTAATACTCAACTTTGAGGCAATGTCCTGTCTCCATGTAAAATCGAACAGAAAAAAAAAGCGCGTTCCCCACTTTTTTAATTGTTCGCATTCTGTAAAACTGTGAATTCGTCTGACTCCTCCCTATTTTTCTTAGAAAGTAAGCTATTCTTGTGGGACTGAACAAGAACACTTGGTTTTACAAATTTCGAACACACAAAAAGCGCAGCATGAGCGGTGAGAAAAGTGCGGACGTGAGTTTTAAATATAAACACCGCAGTGCGAACAATGCCGAGAATATTACATTTTAAATGTGGAATAAAATATTTCGTAAATGAGCTTTTCTCCGAATTTGTCGGTTTTGCGGTGAGCATTTCACCGGTGAGCTTCTCTCCACCGCCCGTTCTCCGGTGAGATTTACTTCGCCACCCAACAGTAACAGCCGACCAAGGGCTCATCGCGGCCAAGACAGTGCAATCGACGAACACTATAATAAAAGGTGTGCGGGTTCTTGCGCAATACATTCGCCTCTATTTCATAAAATACTGAACCAAGAGTGTGTTGGTTCGCGTTAAACAAAGAATCTTCAGCGCGAAACTTTCACAACTTCCAAATAGCAGCGTGTGACGCCTACTACCAAAATGCTTGTTCTGTTTTTAGCTTCACTGAAGAAATTTTCGCAATGTTTGTTTTAGTACAATAGAAATGAGCCTCCACAAGTTGAAATGCAAAGCGAATATCGAAATTAAAACAAAATCGACGAACTAACGTATGTTTCTTTCGAATTTAAAATATGTAAACATTTTAAATGCATCTCTGCAGAATATGTGAAATCGCCAGATCAAATCACCTCTCCTACTTCGAACAAAAAGAAGTGGTAAGACAGTATCGACCCTTTGACGCTTCGGTAACTTTTGTCTGCCTGCATTTGATAACTTTAGGCCTCGCTCAAGGACCGCTTGAAGCGTGAAATCTTTCACCCCCATTTTCGCGACCCAAAACGCCAGCCAAGAACGGAAAATCCTGCGAATGACGCGCTCTGGCGATTGAAAACTAATGACTCACACCCGCCCGCAAAATATCTTCGCCGCCGAACAAAAAAGGAAAAAACAAGAAACCTTTCACTCGCATTTGTGCGACCCCAAAACACCAACAAAGAACGGAACATCCTCCTAAGGACGCGCTCGGGCGATGTACACAATGGGGAGTTTTAGTAGATCGCTTTTGAAGGCCCGCTATCGCTACGAGCACGCGCTCCAGAGCATGCATCGAAGTGGCAGCGCGAGCTCCCGCTTCAAAGAGCGTGGCCTGAAAACACTATCTACTAAAACTCCCTACTCACTACTCACTATCGCGATAACCCGCAAATTATCTTCGCCCGCCAAAAAAAAAAAAAAAAAGACAGAATGCTTTGAGAGGCACGTTTTCTCGAAATCCCGGCCGTCAACCCGACGACCTTGAAGATACAAGTAGTCCGGGGCGCAATAACACATTGCGCAATTTCAAGAGGTAACATTGCCGACACACTCGTAGATGGCGCCAGCCGAATTTCTGGTATTCTGATGGGCCACAAACTTAGTTAAATTTTATCACAATGAGAATCTCTGGAAAAAATATCTTGTACGAGATATATTCCAAAAGTTTTGGAATATAATATATGCCGCGCGCGCAGCTTGCCAAGTAGGCAGCGCGCGCGTGGCCGAACGGTTATCGCGCTTGTCTCCCACGCGAAAAGCCAGGGTTCGATTCCTGGCCGCGGCTGCACATTTTTGTTGTCGCTGTAATGTGACGTTCTGTTAAATTCGAAAACCGTCTTGCTGATTCGAGGTTAGAATGTTCTAGGCACCGAACCTTCTAACCTCGAATGCTCCAGAAGCCAACGCGTGTACAAAAGCGGCTCCGCGTGGCCAGCTGGGGTCAGTTTCGCCCCAGCGTTCGACTTTGCTGTCACGCCGATCTCGACGCTCGCGACGCTCTATTGTTATCTTCTGTTTCCTTCTTCATTTTTGGGCACAAGTTCGCCCCATTAAACGTTTAGTTTCGTCAGTTATACCCAGCACCTCCACCAAAGTGTCACGGAGGACAAGTGATGAGGCGGCGAATAACTGACGAAACTAAACGTTTAATGGGGCGAACTTGTGCCCAAAAATGAAGAAGGAAACAGAAGATAACAATAGAGCGTCGCGAGCGTCGAGATCGGCGTGACAGCAAAGTCGAACGCTGGGGCGAAACTGACCCCAGCTGGCCACGCGGAGCCGCTTTTGTACACGCGTTGGCTTCTGGAGCATTCGAGGTTAGAAGGTTCGGTGCCTAGAACATTCTAACCTCGAATCAGCAAGACGGTTCTCGAATTTACCAGAACGTCACATTACAGCGACAACAAAAATGTGCAGCCGCGGCCAGGAATCGAACCCTGGCTTTTCGCGTGGGAGACAAGCGCGATAACCGTTCGGCCACGCGCGCGCTGCCTACTTGGCAAGCTGCGCGCGCGGCATTACTCCCCCCCTTTAAAAAGTGCATCGCCCCGATGCAGAGCAAAACAAAGCAAACAAAAAGAACGGTAAGCTAAAGAGGCATTTAGAACACATAAGGTCCACAGTCCTATCGAGCGTAGTATGGCTTCATGCGCACGACGTGGACGACTTCTGGTCGTGGAGGGCGGCGTGATGAAGTCCGTGTTCCGTCGGGCATCACCTCGTAGTTCAGATCTCCAAGTCGGCGGAGCACTCTGTAGGGTCCGAAGTAGCGCTTCAAGAGTTTTTCGCTGAGACCACGGCGGCGGATCGGTGTCCACACCCACACCCTGTCTCCGGGCTGGAAGTGGACGTCCCGACGACGAAGGTTGTAGCGGCCAGTGTCGACTCGTTGTTGGGCTTGAATACGGTGTCTGGCGAGCTGGCGGACTTCTTCTGCCCGTTGGGCAACCACCTGGGCTTCGTCGCTTCCGTCGACAGCCGGTTCGTAGGGTAACATCGCGTCCAGCATTGTCGTTACCTTGCGACCATGCACCAGTTGAAAGGGTGTTACCCAGGGGGTCTCTTGCACGGCCGTGTTGTAGGCAAATGTGACGTATGGCAACACCTCGTCCCATGTCTTGTGCTCCACGTCGACGTACATAGAGATCATGTCCGCGATGGTCTTGTTGAGTCTCTCCGTCAGCCCGTTGGTCTGCGGGTGGTACGCAGTGGTGCGACGATGGCTGGTGTGGCTGAGACGAAGGATTTCTTGCGTCAGCTGGGCCATGAATGATGATCCTCGGTCTGAGATCAGAACCTCGGGAGCGCCGTGCCGGAGGACGATGGACTCGATGAAAAACTTGGCGACTTCCACAGCAGTCCCAGAAGGAAGGGCTTTCGTTTCGGCGTACCGCGTGAGATAATCTGTGGCGACGATTATCCATCTGTTCCCTTGCGTCGATGGTGGGAAAGGACCAAGTAGATCCACTCCGATCTGCTGGAACGGTGTGGTTGGGGGAGCAATCGGCTGCAGGAGACCTGCCGGCTTCGTGGGTGGTTTCTTGCGTCGCTGGCACTCGTGGCACGACCGTGTGTAGAGGTGTACGGTCTTCGGCAGCTTGGGCCAATAATACCTTTCACGAATCCGGGCCAGCGTACGGCTGTAGCCAAGGTGTCCGGATGTCGGGTCGTCGTGGCAGGCTTGCAAGATCTCCGCTCTAAGGTCGGTAGGGATTACCAGCAGCCATGGCGAGCTGTTGCCTCCGAAGTTCTCCTTGTAAAGTACACCTTGTCGGAGGACGAAGGTCGGCAGGGCTCTCAAGAAAACACGGGGTATAGTACCCCCCCGTCCTTCGAGGTGCTCGATTAGCGCGCGTAACTCAGGGTCGTTTCTTTGACGTCGTGCCATGTCGTCGGTGTTCACCGCGCCTAGGAAGCACTCGTCGTCATCGTCGTCTCTGCTGCCGGAAGGTGTTTCGACGGGGGCTCTGGACAGGCAGTCGGCGTCGCTGTGCTTGCGGCCCGACTTATAGACCACAGTCATGTCGAACTCTTGTAGTCGGAGACTCCACCGAGCGAGGCGTCCTGACGGGTCCTTGAGGTTCGCAAGCCAGCAGAGCGAGTGGTGGTCCGTGACTACACGGAACGGGCTCCCGTACAAGTACGGACGAAACTTCGTGATTGCCCAGACGACCGCAAGGCATTCTTTCTCAGTCGTGGAGTAATTTCTCTCCGCCTTGGACAGTGTCCGACTTGCGTAAGCGATGACTCGCTCGGTTCCTTCTTGTACTTGAACCAGTACCGCGCCAAGTCCTGCGTTACTTGCGTCCGTGTGAATCTCGGTTTCCGCATCCTGGTCGAAATGTCCAAGAACAGGAGGAGTCTGCAGTCGTCGCTTCAGCTCGTCGAATGCCTGCTGCTGCTCCTCGGCCCATTCGAACTTCTCGTCGTCCTTCGTGAGATTTGTGAGCGGTGCGGAAATCCTTGCGAAATCCCGGACGAAGCGTCGATAGTAGGCACATAGTCCAAGGAACCTTCGCACGGCCTTCTTGTCTCTCGGTGCTGGAAATGCTGCGACGGCGCGAGTCTTCTCTGGGTCTGGGCGAACGCCTTCGTTACTAACCACGTGACCTAGGAACTTCAGTTCGTCATAGGCGAACCGACACTTTGACGGCTTGAGGGTGAGTCCGGCGGTCCGTATGGATTGGAGAACAGCTCGGAGTCGTCGCAAGTGCTCGTCGAAGTCGCCGGAAAACACTACGACGTCGTCGAGGTAGACGAGACAGCTCTGTCCACTTCAGTCCTGCCAGTACGGTGTCCATGACACGCTGAAAAGTAGCTGGAGCCGTGCATAGTCCGAAGGGCATCACTTTGAACTCGTACAATCCATCTGGCGTGACGAAAGCTGTCTTCTCTCGGTCCCGTTCGTCGACTTCGATCTGCCAGTAGCCGCTCTTCAGGTCCATCGATGAAAAGTATCGAGAGTGGCGTAGCCGGTCTAACGTGTCGTCGATACGGGGGAGTGGGTAGACGTCTTTCTTCGTCACCGCGTTCAGCTTGCCAGGTAGTCCACGCAGAACCTAAGCGTTCCGTCCTTCTTCCTAACCAAAATGTCACGGAGGACAAGTGATGAGGCGGCGAATAACTGACGAAACTAAACGTTTAATGGGGCGAACTTGTGCCCAAAAATGAAGAAGGAAACAGAAGATAACAATAGAGCGTCGCGAGCGTCGAGATCGGCGTGACAGCAAAGTCGAACGCTGGGGCGAAACTGACCCCAGCTGGCCACGCGGAGCCGCTTTTGTACACGCGTTGGCTTCTGGAGCATTCGAGGTTAGAAGGTTCGGTGCCTAGAACATTCTAACCTCGAATCAGCAAGACGGTTCTCGAATTTACCAGAACGTCACATTACAGCGACAACAAAAATGTGCAGCCGCGGCCAGGAATCGAACCCTGGCTTTTCGCGTGGGAGACAAGCGCGATAACCGTTCGGCCACGCGCGCGCTGCCTACTTGGCAAGCTGCGCGCGCGGCAATATTGTGGCGCTTGAATTTGTATTTAGGCCCTGGCTTATTTTTAAATGTTCACGAAGAACGGAAAATAAAAAGGGCTTTTTCACGCCAGTTTAAGTTCCCGTAAACAAATTTATACATTTAGATCGGGAATTGTGGCGTCACAATATTACTCAGTTTTTTATTATCTTTTTAATAAAGCCATTCCCGATTCAATCCGTTCTTTGGTTGCTGAAAAAATATAAACAAGTTACCATTGGAATGGCGTAGGGCTTGGGAGCTGCGATATCCTCTTAAAGCATCCTCAGAAGGTAGAACTACGATTTCTGCGCAGTGGAACGAACATAATGAACCTGACGCTCGTGCTTTGTACAATGGGAGCGTTTGATTTACCTGCGCCTCCTTCACCGGTGCTGAAAAGTCTCGGGTGGTGTACTTCCGGTCGTATCTCAATACACAAACCAGAAGTGCACTGCCTTACAATAGACCCATCCCGAAATTGCTCTTGGCAACAATGAGCCGCTGCCTTGACGGCCCTCGAAAGTGCGGCTGGCCGCTATGATCGGGCAAGGCGCTGCCATTATGCGGTATGCGCCCGCGATCGCGAGCACCACCGCCGCTGGTCCCGATTTGCTATCGTGGACCAGGAGTTTAGTTGACATTTCAAATTGGTACACTACGGATAAAGTAAATGACAGCTATGTCGCCAACAAGACGAGAGACCAAAACCGAAGGCGCAGTTGAAGTTTGTGACTGAGAGTTACATGGAGGTATGTACCTTCGCGAGAAACGACGACTTTCTTTTTGCGGCTTCGTTCTTACATCGGCGAATGAGAATAGGTTTTCGCATTTTTGTTGACGACGCTGTCCACATCGGCGATGGAGTCGCCTTTCGCGTCTTTGTTCGCGATGCGGTTTACATCGACGATTGAGTTGCTTTTGTCTCGCCATCGCTGCCGACGTTCGCACGATCGCGTTCTTTATCGCGTCTTCAGCTTCGGCGGCAGTGGCAGTCTTCGACACGACGTTCTCTTCTTTTAGCCCTTTCGACATCGTTGAAAGCAAATACTGTTTAATTCATTTTCGAGGCCTCGATATTTCGCAAATTTTATGAAGTTTGAATTTAGGGAATATTTGGCGGGCACAATATTTCGCGATTTGGAGGGTTACGCTTAGTATTACTTGCCATAGGGTAATTTATTTGCGCGATTTATTTTTCTCGATATTTCTTAAGTCCCGAAATTTGCGGGAAAAAAAGAAGGTCCTCGCGAAAATTTAGTCGTTTACAGTGTACTTGTAACAATTTGTTGCCTCAAGAAGCGGCGATTACCAGAAACGTTCGAAAGGTAGCCAGCATGACTGAACTGCTTCAGCCAATAAAGCCTCGTATATTTCGTGTTATTATGTTTTACCCCTTAACCTTTTATAACGATTTCTCGGTCACTTCGAAAAACGGATCGCTAGGGAAGGAAAGCAATGGGACACATGGAAGAAGACAGTTTTCGAATTTCAGAATAGCTCATACGCCACGCCCGAATGAAGTATCCTCGGGGAGAGCTACGTGCGTGTGCTCGTATGATAGTTCTTTTTACTGCGCGAGCTTTCACAATGAATTCTCGTGCACGCGCGCATATCCTGACTTAATTCATTTTGAGCGTAGGGAGCGCGCATTTAACGAATTGTGGTTTATACTGATGCATTGTTGTGTTGACAGCTGTATTTTTGCAGCAAAACAATAAACCTCGTTTTGTTTGGGAGGTTATCCTTCGCGCCTTTCTGCTTGCACAGTCAATAAAAACGCATCTGGAAAATCGCTATGCGGGCACTACAGAGTACTGGCCTCTGCGACCGTATACCCTATAATGGCGGCCGCGGCCCCACCGGAGCAGCGCACGTGACCACTCCCAGCGAGTACGCATAGTTTGGAATCGGCGCTACTAGATGGCGCGGCATTGCTAAAAGGATCTATTGTCTGGCCCCGGTGTAGGCAAATCGAACGAGCCTAATGTCAGGCTTGCGCTTTATGCAATGCTTGATGTCACAGGCAAGCTACGTATACGACCAAGCCAGACCTCGGATAGTGAGACCTATAGCATATCATCAGAGTACTGGTAGTTTTATGTACGAAAACCAAATCGATAATCTAGTTTCCAAAATTCGCACAAATCTACCGTGACCAGGGTGTCGAACCGAAATTTTTACCGGTTCGGTTACGGTTCGGGTTCACGGCTGTCGGTTCGTTCCGGTTCAGTTCCGGGGAGCAAAAATAACGGTTACGAACCGGTTCGAACCGGTTTGAACCGCTAAACTAAAAATATATTTTCTGAGCTTTTTCTTCTTTTTTTTTGCAATAGGCATTATTTTAACAGTGAAACGAGAAACTATATACCTTTTTATCATTCGCATAATCCACTTTCATTTTCAACTACCAAAAATAAATTTCGTCATTTAATTTCGATGAAGCAGTAAAATAAAAGCTAGGTTAACTTGTATGACTCAACGTCTGTTTTTTTCTTACCTCAGTCGGATATATTTTACCTGAATTGAAAGGTTATCAATCTCATAGGTTGCCTAAAATACCCGTGATTGGTACAACTTTCCGTTGCAGTATTAACAAAACGAATCCTGTTGTGCTCTTGAACTTAGAAACTAATTGCAGTGCTTAAAATCATGAAATGGGCACGTCCTCGCCATATATATCCTGAAATATAGTTTACAAAATACGTCCCACAATATATATGATGACGACGCAGCTGAGCTAAAACCAATATTTTCAAAATGTCAGGAAAGCTTTAGGACAAACCCTTTCAGTCTACATTTTATCGAAACACTGAGCGGCAATCACAACGCTTGCTTTCCTGACCAACATTGTTTACACTCAGCGCCGTGAAGCAGGCGAGTAATCGTGCAGAAAAGAGTGACCTTCGTACTTAAATGGGATCTGGCCTGAAATAGCGCGTACAGAAGGGAACATTTTCGACATAGCTTGGCGTTAGAGGTTTGTTCTTGGCAAGATGTGGGTCAATTCACTTTCAAATAAGCATCACCCTTGCTATATTTTTTGTTGTTGTTAAACAGAACAAAGTAGTATTTCATGTTCTACTCGACATTGCAGCTACTTAATTGTTCCCTTTCCGACGGTCTACGTACGCAATCATCATAGTTCCGCCACGCGCCTCTGTGTACTTCGTTTTCGTACAGTCCACAGGCACATAAAATTGTTGTTCATCCCATAAAAGAGGCAACAGTCCTCTATATGCTTGAGAAGTTGAATATGCGTCATGAACAAATATACTATTTAAATCAGCTTAAAAAAATTGTTTAAGGGTCTCCCAAATCGCTTATACGTGACTATTGAGGATAAAAACGCCGTAAGAGGTTTGCAGAGCGTATTTTATAAAATTTTGGGCTGCATTTACTTATGATATATATCTTTAGGGTGATCGGCCCTTTATTTAAGCTGCCATGTCTTCAGGCAGTAATCAAATATTTTTTTATTATTGTCATCAATAAATTTGACCGTATGAAGCTCACATAACCGCTTGAGACCGACACGGGAGAACGATACTCAAAAATACGCCATCTGTTGAGTCTGCGGAAACGTTTCTTTTTTTTATGTTCGCTGTTTGGCAGTGTGAAACACCGGGTCGCGGGGAATGCCCAAAAAGGGCGTGTGCTCACATTATAGATCTGAAGGCAAATACAAGAAATGCGCAGATAGAGAGTTGATAGATGGTATTATTCTAAATAATCCCATACATGATGCCTTACTCCAAAACAAAATATATAGAGATGCATGTTTTAAACGTAAGCACGTTTAACGGAACTCCGTCTGGTTGAGTCGAAAATTTGAGAAATACAGACCTTCTCCAACCAACTCCTAAACAGTTAGGGGCCCGACGTTTCAATAGGTCGGGCTAAATAGGTCGAAAGGCACTTAACCATCGGCGTATGTCAACGGACTAGGGCACTTGAAAAACAAAACGTGAGTGAAGCAAACGACATACCGTAGATGGAAAAGAAGCTGCTGCCCTTAACGTGCAAATAGCTGCCCCTAATAAAAAAAAACAAAAACGAGTTAGTTTTGAAACGTCGGGTTCTTAACTGTTTAGGACTTGGTTGGTTATGGTTCGCGTTTCTTTAATAGAGATGCGTGCAATGATGTTCCTAATTACACATAAATAGCGCGAAGAACAGACAATATATTTCTAATTTAAATCACATTTGGACATCGGCTTGCACGAGCTCGAAACTTCGCAAAATACTCCCTCGGGAGGCTAAAGTTATCATCGGTTTTACGTGCACTTGTTTTGGGGCCTCATTTTACAACTGTTTTTTTATCAGTCATGCGCGCTCTAACATTTTATTAGGTTGCCATATGTCGTCGCAAGACTCCTATTACGTTGAGTTACGAGTTACGTACTATTGAGTTACGAATTATCACTTTTAATGCTAGAAGCATAGTAAACAAAGTGATATCTTTGGAGCATATAATTATGGTACACAACCCGCATATTCTTATCGTAACTGAAACCTGGTTGTCGTCTGAGGTGACAAGTGACCTTATTATTCCCCCGAACTACAAAATGTTTAGAAACGATAGGGGATCTCGTGGAGGGGGCGTTGCTATTGTCGTGAAAAGCAATATTTCTTGTTTGCTGTTGAACTGTGAGTTGAAAGAGACATTGTTCTGTAAAATTTCTTTTTGTAATGTATCTTTTGTGCTTGTGGCTGCCTATAGAGTGCCGAACGCTCCGTCCGAGTTTTTGGAGGATCTTGATCATTTGTTAAGGAAACATGTAAATAGCAATACTCGACTAATCATTGCAGGGGATTTTAACCTTCCCGGTATTGATTGGGAGCAACTCTCGGTTGGGTCTTTGGAAGTTGCAAGTTGCGAAAAATTGCTTGATATCGCGTTTAATTATTGTCTCAAACAAGTAGTTCAGGACTACACGAGAATTACTGAACACAGCAAGACGTTAATTGATTTGGTATTTTTGTCAGATAATATAAACGATTATTCCACCGCTGTAAATGAAGGCATATCAGATCATCAAATGGTTTCACTTAGTATTATGTTAAATTGCAGGAAAGAACAATGCGTTGCAAGAAAATCTTTAATAAAAGATTTTCACAGGGCAAATGACGTTGCTATTCTTGACCACTTGGAGATGGCATGGGATGATTTTAGGAATCTTTCTTATACCCATGGGGTGGACGACATGTGGCTTTACTTGAAGAATCTGGTATCATACTGTATTGAAACTTATGTTCCCACACGTGTAAAGCAAATAGCAAAGCATAATCCATGAATTACTCGTGAAATCATTCACCACAAGCGTAAGATAAGGCGAATGCGGAAAGCAAGAAACAAAAAGTGGGATGTCATCCAAGAGATTACCAGGACAATGAAGCGATTACTGGAAGAAGCCAAAGAAAGGTTCTTTGGGGTCACTCTACACGACTTTCTGATGAGTTCACCGGGGAAATTCTGGAGGTACGTAAGCAATAAAAAGGAGCAAATTGAACAGATCATTGTAGATGATACGGTAGTCACGGAATGTAAAGATATTGCAAACAGGTTTAATGTGTTTTTTCAGTCGGTTTTTACGAGGGAAGACGAACAAAGCAAGGTCCCAATTTCTACCAGCGCAATGCCCCCTCAGAATGACTGAGCTAATAATAACGCAGGGTGGAATTTTTGATAGATTATTGCATCTTGATCCGAAAAAGGCTCAGGGACCAGATAACATCCCCGGAGAATTTCTCAGAAGATACGCTGAATGGTTATCATTCTACCTAGAAACAATTTTTAAGAAGTCTCTAGAAACAACTAATCTACCTTCTGATTGGTTAAAAGCTAAAGTGGTGCCGATATTTAAAAGTGGCAATCGTCTACAAATAAATAATTACCGACCAGTGTCTTTAACTAGCACCTGCTGCAAAGTGATGGAGCATATAGTGGCAAAACATATAATTAAATTCCTGGACAGCAACGCTTTGCTTTATTCAAAACAACATGGCTTCAGGGCAGGTTTGTCAACAACGACCCAACTTGTAGAAACTTTTCACGATCTTGCGTCTGCCATGAATTCGAGACAACAAATTGATGTCGTAAGCATAGATTTTTCAAAAGCATTTGATCGCGTTCCGCATAAAAAATTATTAACAAAACTTAAAATGTTTGGACTAAACGAAAATATTAAAAGTTGGATTGAGGCTTATTTAAGAAATAGATCGCAGACGGTTGAAGTTCAAGGAGCCTTTTCAGACTCATTATCGGTAACTTCAGGGGTACCACAAGGATCAGTATTGGGACCATTGTTGTTTCTTTTGTATATTAATGATATCTCAATGGTAATTAAACCGCCAGTACAAATAAATTTGTTTGCGGATGATTGTTTGGTTTATTTGCCAATTAAGACATCGGAAGACCAGGCAGCATTGAATGACAGTTTGGACTCTATTGAGCAATGGTGCTTCCAATGGCAAATGGAAATTAACTTTAAAAAGTCGTCATATACCCACGTAACTAATAAGAAGAATGTATCTCTATTTCAGTATCGCCTTGGGAATGTAGAACTGTCAAGAACAGAAACGTTCAAGTACCTAGGGGTAACAATAAGTCAAAACTTAAAATGGCAACCCCATATTGCAAATATCTGCGCAGCTGCGTATAGGAAATTATGCATGCTTAGACATAAACTTAAAAATAGCAATAAGGAAATAAGACTTACAGCATACAAAGCACTAATACGACCTACTCTAGAGTATGCTTCGGTCGTTTGGGACCCTGCAACCAAAACCGACATAAACAGGCTTGAGAGAATACAGAAGAAGGCAGCACGTTTTATAACTTCAGATTACAGATCGACGTCCTCTGTAACACAAATGTTGAATGCTTGTGGACTTGAACCCTTAGCGGTTAGGAGAAAAATATCACGGTTAAAGCTTTTGTTTCTGATTTATCATGGCCAAGTAAAAATCAACCGCGACACTTATTTTAGGAACATTACCAACAGATCAGCTAGATTAAATCATTCTAAAGCATTGCAGTCATATATGGCCAGAATTGATGTTTTCAAGTATTCATTTTTTGCAAATACAATTAACGACTGGAATAAGCTTCCCGAGCATATTGTGAATCACAACGATATTTCAATGTTTGAGGATGCTGTTAGACTTCTTTACTGTGTTTAAAACGCAAGCATATCGCCTCGGTGTTATTTTTTTTTCTTATTTCGCTGTCTTTGAATTTAAATATGTATATATCGCGTGATTCATTGAATGCTGTATTGAAGTTGTCTCTATATTGTCTTCTCTTTTCATCAGTTCGAATGTACACGATACGTGCCTTCGATTATTGTCGATTATTGTTGATTATTGTGGTCAGCATATTGTTATTGTTACAGTGACTATCGCTTTTTTTTTTCTTTCATTGTGCTATGGGCGCCTCTTGTATCAAATTTCACAAATACGGTATTTTTCAAACTTTTTATTGGAGATATGAACTGTATCGCTTTGTTGTGTGTTGTTCCTCCCTGCCACGGCCCACGGTCCAGCAGTATGAATAAATAAATAAATAAATAAATATATACTGCACAATTTTGCAATTTGGACATCCCCCTATGCTATACTTCGTTTCAGTTTAAAGGGGCACAGCAAAGGGACGAAAAAAACCAGACGCTGCTTCGAAAGGCGTGCCTATTAGTGACAAACACGAGCGTTCAGTGACGACATTGCTCTAGAGCGTCGGAAAATGACGACATCCTTTCAGACACGTGACTCTCATTCATTTTTTTTTTTGCTTGGAACACCCGTAATTATAATGCAATTAAATGCAACGGTGCTAGCGAGCTGGACAATTCTTAACACCCGTAAATTGGTGGGGCGTTCACATACTATTCATAAATTGATGTTAATTTCCAAAACTTAGGAATATCGCGCATGGTTGTTGCACGCTCTTGTCGTTTCGGTTCTCTATTGGTTTAGACCAAGCACATCATCAACAAAAGAAAATGTTCTCAAAATTTTGAACTTCCTTCACCTATTATTTTCAAAATACATGAGGTTTATTATGTATTCTATGTTTAATGTGATGCTAGAGTCCCACTCACTAGTTCGAGTGAACGCGAGGCAAATTAAAAAATGGCCAGAAACACTTTACAGGGCCACTTTAGGTCCAGACGCAGCCGATGCTACAAGCGCGAGCATGTGGTCCTGAACAGTGCTTGCACTGCACGAGCGCGCGTGCTTGGCAAGGACGCTCTTCGTCTCACCCTAGCATGGACGAACCGCAAAGGCTGTGCTAGCGCGAGCGGCCAGCCTTGACTAAAGCACTTGCTGCACAGCGCTCGTGCAGCCACCGCGGCTTCATTCAAAGTGACTAGCTCGCGCTTTTAGCACGCACGGCTAACAATAGTCCATACTAAGGTGAGACAAATTATAAAAGTCCCGAGCTCGCTCTTGTAGCTTCTGCTACGCTCACACTTAAAGTGAAACGATGTATTGTGTTGAGAACATCACGTTTCACCAGAAAACTGAACTGTTTAACATAGTTTGCACGTGACATCATCGAACCATATGTAGCCTAATGGTCATCGAGATTTTTTTTTTTTTTTTTTTTTGCTTCGAAAATTTAATTTTGTGGTGCAAAATGCACGCTGCAGAAAGTTCGCGCTCAGTGCAACTCATGTATTCAGAAACAAAAATTATTCTTGCTTGGTGCAGCGTCGTGAGTAACGGCGCGAACGTCTGGCACCACGAAAACGCGCTTTCTGGAAGTAGCGATTTTGCAAACGAAGTGGGTTTGCGGGATCACGCCGTCTAGTTTATGCCGAAAATGCGAAGCAGAGGAACCTTTACACCACGGTATGTTTTTAACCCCCCCCCCCCCACCCTTTTTCTTTTTACGAATACTTTTTTAATACTGAGGGACTCCCTCCTCCATTTGGGGGTGCCAATTCGACAATTATATTCGTGTCATTTGTTGAGAGTAATTCTCCATTTCTTTTATATTGCACCCAACTACTTTTTAAACAAAACTGCGAGAATTTGAGCAGCTGGCAACGTTCGGTTGTCCCTCTGAGGCCACTAGAATTTTTCTTTTCAAGTATCCCTGTTGTACACTTGTAGTTCTATTTATCGTCTGATTAATAAGCCATATTTAGTTCTTTCAATGCTTCTATAGGAAGTATTCACTGGCGGCCATAGCTGTGTGCGCGACTGCTGAGCGCGTGCTGATGGCTAGCTTCCAGGGTTCTTTTGCAACGTGCATTCCACACCGTCAAAATGGCCGGTCTTAGCAGCCTATTAATGGGGGCTCGTTCTGAGCATGCGCTCTAGACAGCGCCCACAAATATGGCGCCCAGTGAATACTCCTTATAGGGAGTATTCATTGGACGCCATATTCGAGGGTGCTGTTTAGAGCGCAGGCTTAGAACGAGCTCAAACCAATAGGCTGCTAAAACCGGCACTCTTGATGGTGCGGAATGCACGTTGCAAAAGAACTTTGGATGCTCGCCTTTAGCACGCGCTCAGCTTTCGCGCACACATCTATGGCCGCCAGTGAATACTCCCTATGCTCGGGGACAAACTTCTGAGACAGTTCAGCAACAACGAGAACATGTTTGGGTGTCTCAATGATGTGTTTGTTAAAATGGTTCGTGCAACAATTGTTGTACTTACAGTAAATACCGAAAGAGCTAATCCCTGAACGTTGATAACTTGCAAAAGCACCCATTAGATTTACTCTCCGCTCAATGGCGGACGCCAATAAAGTAAAGGAAAAACAGTTGTTCCTCCTCAACTCGCTATTAGAACAAGTGGCGATATGATCTTACGCTAATTGTAGTATACCGTCAGTGTTCATCACAGTCATGTGATGCGGTTGGCAAAGAATAAAGCATGGGTTGATCTTTAGACATTGTTGGAGTTCGGCTATTCTCATCTTTGATTGAACACGAGCCGACACGAATATTTGGCGATGCTGATTGTCAAGAACCCGAGCACTCGACTCGGGCTAAGGACAATCTAGTACGTCACGGTGTCACATGACTCGCGAGGAGAAGTCGTAATGACATGTGACGTCACGCTGTCAACAACGCTAGTACACCTTGTGGTGTTCTCAGTTTGAGTCGACTTGACGCGGTGAGTCACGCAATACGTCACGGGGCCACGTGACGTGACATTATTTAACAGCATGTCTTGCCACCATGACGTCACGGGACCACGTGACACATGATTAATCGTAGTGCCAATACAAAAGTGCCACAAAAACCCACCATTTCTCATACATTGAAATTCGGTATATGACAATTTGATCACTACATAGAAATACAGCTGCTGATTTTTACTTCTCGAATACTCATTTTGTAATAATAAAACAAAATTACCGTAAACCGTTTTGAACCAATTACCGTTATATTTTTTTCCGGTTCAGTTCCGGTTCAGTTTCAAGATGGCGCCGAAAATTTCGGTTCGGTTCAGTTCCGGTTCGGCTAAACATAACGGTTCGGTTCCGGTTTTCGGTTCGGTTCGGTTCCGGTTCGACACTCTGACCGTGACATTGAGACAATATATTGGGGCGGAGTGTCGGCAATGACAAAAAAAATGAACTTTAGGCACAAGTTCCTCTTTTTTTTTTGGTGAAACGTATAGCACGGTGAAGACTTCGACGCGGTACCTGGCGTAGATTTAACGTCATTGCACTGCGTCGCTTTGCCTATTTCGAAAAAAAAATTCATCTCTAGCAGAGACGGTGTGCGCCTCGCACACTGTCTCTGCACGCTTGTGGTAAACAATGCATAAACGTTAGTCCAGACAGTTGCGCGATTCGTCTAAAACGCATTCATTAAGCAGGTTAATGAAGTAAGTACCGTGCTACTTTGAAAACTTGCGTTTGACTGCGTTTAACTGCGTTGCGTCGAGAACCGAAAGCGAGTCACCGGTCCATCTGTGCTTCGTATAAAACGTGGAATCCAGTTCAAGGAATCATCTTGGCACGTGATAGAAGCAGCAGGGATGTCCTGGTTTCTCCCAGCCGCAACGCAGTCAAACGCAGTCAAACGCAACTGTCTGAACCAGGCTTTACCATGAAATCCGCAGAGAAAGCACACTTTGTAAACGGCGACCAGCGAGCGCAACGTAATGTCGCCAAATTGCGCGGGATTTGAAGCTCGTCTCGAATACCTGCGCAAGCACCACGACAACGTTCCTGGCCCGAGAGAGAGTTTCCCGTGATCTTCCGCTCCTACCCGCTCTCCAAAACCACGGGCTGCGCACACGCAGGCGCGGAGCTTGTCCGTGTAGCCTGGAACTGTGGCCACTTGCGCACAAAAATGTAGTGCGCACTGAAATTCTACGCACATATCAACAAAGCTAATAGGACAAATCCCCCGTACTCAGTGTAGTCACTAGAGCTGTATCGGAATCCGCAATTTAAAACGAAATGTGGCTGCTGAAGAGCCCAAACTTGACACGCCTGGCGGATATCACCGGCACTGCTTGTACCTATTATGCCGGGGTCACAATACTTATACAAAGTGTCCTCTCCCCCAAGAAAAAAAAAAAGATTAGATTTTTTTTTTATCGCAAAAATAAATTACACATCGCCGAACGCTCATTAAGGAGATTTCGTAGATCGTTTTCCCTACTCCGCTACGCTTTCTGCAACGAAGACGCCGCTGGTGCGAATGTGCGGCGCTGGCGTAGACTGCAGAGTTCCTGGTCTCGTAGCGTGTTGCGTAGAGCGTTGCGAGACGGAAGAAACGGTCTATGAAAACTCCCTTTTCTCCGCACAAGTGTAGTGCTATAGAGGTCCGAAGCAGATGCCAAAGTTTCAGCACAAATCTTATTCAAAAGTTATATGCGATTTTTTTTTTTAAGTTTCAATGGGGAAATGGCGGCCGACGGAACCTCGAACACTTGGAGCTCTATGGCACTAGAAACCGAAAACGGGCAACATTGCGTCCCATTTTCCTTATGAAATTCGCAGAACATCCCTTAAAGGGATTATCCGGTCAAATTTCGTATTCATGAAAACATTTAGACCTCATTGTCAATGGCTGTAGGAGCATCTTCCACGACAAATCTGAATTTTGTGTGCTTCCCTGGAGGAGTAATTGTATTTTAACCCAAGCGTGCATAAACGTCGTTTTCCTCTTCCACCGTCAGGGAAGCGGAGTTTCTGAGGTAACATCAGGCAAAGAACGCGCCGAACTGGAGTGCACTTCGAATTTTGTCCTCCGCGTGAGTGGTACGACGTGGTTCACCCTCGCTGCTGCGCTAGATTTTTTTTGTTTTGTTTTTTTTAGAATGAAAGGGTATTTTCGTTGTGCGATTGTCACGCTCCACACTTCTCCGCGACATTTACAGTGGCGAGTAATATGGAATGCTGCGGTGCGTCGGGAGCACTGTGTTCCCACGGAGGAATGAGGCATAGGATAGGACAATTGCAAGACTGGTGTGACGCCACGTCAGGGATGGGAGTGCAGCCGTTGATACTTGCGAAATTCGGCATGGAGTTTCGTTCAAATATCCGTCGTTGATTACACTAAATTGGGGTGTCGTTTAATGAAATAAAAATGGCCTATGTTAATCATTAGGCTCCCACCAGGTAACCATCACGAAATCTTAAGAACTTCCGGGTTTTCACCGGACAATCCCTTTAACTTTTGAGTAAGATATCGGTTCGTGCTCAAACTTTGGTATCTGGTTCCGTTCGGCCCAAAGGTATTTAGCGCTACCTTTGGAAGGACATTATTCGTAAGGGAATGGGTAGTTTATTTTTGCTGCTAAATAAACTCTGTGGATAGATTTTTGTTGCTGTTGTTTTTGAGGGGGGGGGGGCGACACCTTGTACAGCATACAAAAGGCAGTCTGCAAACAGATTCGAAAGCGTCACCACGAGATCCGTGCTCCGAATGCCGCACGGCAACGAGTTGAAGGAGATACGCGGCATTTGAACCACGGATATCGTGGTGACGGACGTCTGCCAGACTGTATTTTACATGATGTATAAGCACTGTGACCCCGGCTTTACAGTAAGCACGCCAACGACGACTTGCGAGCGGCTCTGGTCCAGTTAACGCTCCGTGTAATTCCACAATTTTCTGCATTTGTTTTTGTCTGTGTAGTATTTTATCGATTGTCTGACAGCCGCTCCTTTAGCGGGATATCATTTAGCGGAAAGGATATTGAAAAGGAGCTTCAGGGTGTCGCCTGGCAGCAGTATAAGGCTGATTGATTGATATATTTGTGTAAAGCCCGGTTCACACAGTTGCGTTTGACTGCGTTTGACTGCGTTGCGGCAGCGAGACACCAGGACATCCCTGCTGCTTATATCGCGTGCCAAGAAGATTCCTTGAATTGGATTCCACGCTTCATACGAAGCACAGATGTGCCGCTGACTCGCTTTCGGTTTTCGCCGCAACGCAGTCAAACGCACTCAAACGCAACTGTCTGAACCGGCCTTTAATTGTGCTGTGGTGCGTTGCGTTGCACGAGGATACGTCGCGCGGCGCTCGGCTGCCAGTGCAACTCGTGGTACCATCACGTCATGTCCGGCTGTAAGCGGTTGTAACGCAGTCAGCGGTATCTAAAAGGCAAGTGTTTGAACCATCCCTTTGTTCAAGGAAAGACACGCAATGGTATCTGCAGTTTAATATTTTTTTCTCCGCCTTTCCGAAACTCCAGTTCCTTCCGTGATCAGTTTGTTTAGTCACTAATTGCTAATCCCTTATTGTCCTTATATACTTTTGGTCGCTTAGTTTTGTCAGCACAAAAATACAGACGTCTCTTGATTTGTGCATTAGGATTTTCTAGAATAAACGCATTTCAAGTGATATTTAAAAAAAATATCAATATGCAATAATGTTTCCTGGCTTACACTGTACCACAAACAAAACTCATGAGAACATGCCGTACTAAATTAACAACAAAAACCAAAACATATATCAACATTTTATTGTTATTGATGCTGAGGCAACGTTGTAAAACAACTCCGGTTTTGAACGTGACCGTTTTTGCCCAAAATAGAAGTGTAGCAGAGAAAATAACTGGGCCTAGAAGTGGGCTATGGAGAAAATTCTCGAATCATTCTAACGGCAAAATGCTTCGCTTGCCCACATGAGATACTGCCTCTGTCGTTGAAGTGCTTCGTATAATGTTCACCTTTCTCTTTGACACCAAAGCTTACACTGAGAATCGGCATAAAAGGAGGACAAATGAAGTCACATTCCTAGGCCCAGCAAGCAAATTGACGATAAACCCCTTATTCGATGCTTTCATTCCTGAAGGAGGACATTCGTATTCTCACAGGTGGCACAGGTGCCGCGCAACCGCCGAGGCTGTATTTGAATCGTACCTGGTCGTATCGCACGTACACCACGTCAGATGTCTTCAACTTCCGATAGATTTCCGGTGTTGAATGTACACCAATGTTATAAAAATAGACCAAGAGAGCACGTGTACACGGGCCGTTAGTGACGAAATATAGATATCAATATATCCATTTCCGTCTAGCCTCCCTCTCGCAACCCCACCTTAAACATTTTGCTCCAGCCCTGCATACATGGACAGTTTCTAGGCTATGGTTCAACCTGCACGAAGAGGTGCAGCGTATCATTCTGAACAAACCCGCCACTGACCAGGCTCTCTGCTGTGGACAGCGACGGAGCGCCGAAGCCCAAGTTTTTAGATCCCCTCGGTCTTTGGAAAACCGAGTATTCTGGATAGACACGTGCGTCTATCCTGCCCGATATGGTTTTGAGTTCGTCCTCTCGGATGAACAATTCCGACACACAGGTATTGCGAAAAGGCCAATCGAGTTGAGAGTCATTCTCG
>JABSTQ010008597.1:0-14991 GCA_013358835.2 Ixodes persulcatus | reverse complement strand
CCTTTACGTTTACAGTCATAACTCTAATAAACGGATTAGTGTGAAGCAAGGGTATCACGTCTTGATAGGCCCCTTATTATGCGCCCCTTTAGAAAGACACAGCTCAGGCCCCTCTTCTGAAAGTGATAATCTTTCGCCTTTTACTAAAGATTACCGTGGGGAGGGGCCAATGAGCGTATAGGCCTATTTTTGGGAGGCCGCTACCGTTTGGTAGGGGCCTAATGTTGAATTCAAAAATGAGATTTACCGAGTTGTCAGTGTATGAAGTTCGCGAGACGCCGATGATGCGTCATCGAAGGTAGAGAGCTGGCGCTGGAGACTGGACAACTGGAAGGCCTCCCGGCCGGTTAGTCCTGGGGCCCTAATCTGGACATTTGGCGAGAAAGCCGGCGAGAAATCTGGCGTCCGTTTTTGGCCGACGCCGCACTTGACCTTGGCGCGGACAAATCGTAGCCGCCAGATTTCTCGCTGACTTTTCCGCCAAATGTCCAGATTAGGGCCCCTGTCCGTGACTACATATCAATGCCACTTTGAAGGTAAGGCCTGCGGATGGCGTCGTCGTTAGTCGAGCCCCGATCTGTCCCATGCGGCAGCCGAGTCTGCAGCCAAAGGGTTTGAGACATGCAGTGCTTAAAGTCTGGGGGGTCGGAGGGGGTCCGGGACCCCCCACCAATTTTAGCGGGGGGTCTGACACCCCCCCCCCCCCCCCCCCCCGTTGTACCTGAGGCCCCTCTGTCTTAGTCCTGTGCTTCTGAAACAGAGATGACAAGTCCTGGATAAATTGAAAGAATACATAGTTGAAGAAATAAGCTGTAGAAGTGTCGGTTTAATGTTATCGAAGAAGCACAAATAGAGCCCCCACCCCCCATCCTTTTTCCGGGGGCCTCTACCTGTGCTCGAGCTAGGAGCGACCCCCCCCCCCCCCCCCCCTCCGCCCAGACTAGAGGGATACTTTAAAGGATGGTGAACCGAAATTTGGATTTCAAAAAAAACAATGCAAGAGATGTAGGTGGCACGCTACAATCCCTTCAACACTACCGATGTCTCGAATGGACGGCCGTATTTCTGGAAGAAGAGGTCGAGATTGAACCAGGCCGACGAGGCGCGTGACGTGAATATATCTTGTTCCCTCCTCTCTTCGCTTCGCTTCCTCAAGGCGGCGAGGACGGAGAAGACGCGAGGCCGTTCCCTCTCCCTCTCGGAGAAACATGAGGTAAACATTTCTGTCAAATGCGCCTCGATTTTTTTTTTTATTATTATTATTTTTTTTTTTGAAAAATATAGTTACCCGTTTGAGATATCGCTGTATGAGTGATGTTTTGATGTTTGTAGCATCCCGTTGCACGCTTTTGCCGCGTGTCTTGTGAAGCGAGCGCTCGTTCCGCGGAAGAACGCTTTAAAGCAAGCGACCTCGAGCTCTCGTGCTTTTTGTGCCATTGGTTTGCGTCTCAGCGTCGCGCTCGTTGTGAGGCGCTGAGATCGGTGTCGACATCCCATTCAGGGGATGTCGACACAAGCCTGAAAAAGCGTAACCGCGAATTTTCTCGCCAAGTTTAACGGGGAAAATGACGACACATGACTCTGTGTCGCGTGAACCAATACACGAACTCAGTTTCCCCGCTAGATTCATCAGAAAAAAAGACGTCACATGACCTCAACACAAATTCAGTTACCCCGCTAAGCTAAAAAAAAAAAAAGAAAAAGAAAAAACTGATGTCACGTCATATTTTGACGTGACCAATATACGCAAATTCTGTTTGCCCGCTAGATGTAGCGGAAAAATTGACGTCACGTGACCTAGACTTGCACGTAGTTCAACTACTCTACTCAAGTTACTGTAGTTAAACTATTTTTCTGAGTAGTTTAGTGACTTTGCAATTACATTTTGATTTCGGTAATTAGTAGTTTACTTTAATTACTTTTCCCGAGTAACTTCTACTCAAAGTACAAATTACTTTTGAATTTTGGAGGTAGGTTTGTTGGTCAACAAACATTCCTGCACAAAAATAGATAAGATGGAAAATGAGCTGATATTTGCAAAGAGGGAAAAGCATGTGGCGTAGGCAGGGTGTATGTGTGTGTGTGTGTGGGGGGGGGGGGGGGAGAGAGTTGTTTGAAGGGTCCGAAACCCTCTAAAACTTTTACGAGCCGAGCCCCCCCCCCCCCCCCCCCCCCCCCCCTGCAACAACCCTGCTACGATGCGCGGGGAGCGGACAGACACGTCGCAAGTGAGGCCCAGTAAATGCGGGATTAGCGCCGAAGCCTGGCATTCCTTTGTGTCCCGAAGCTCAAGGAGACGACGTATTTAAAGAAAGGTTTTACTCCCGCTTCTCCCCAACGTAGGAACTCTCGCCCACTGCAGCCTCACCCAAAGAAGTCAACAAAATGCAGCACCCGCTCTGAAGCCCATCTGGTGCTCCCATAGGCGTAGACTACGGGGGGGCATCGGGGCTCATGCCCCCCCTGGTAAGATGCGGGAAGGGGGGGGGGGGGGGCAGAGCTTCTCCCCCGGGCCATGATCCTTACCGAGACGCTGTTTAAGTGCCATGTAAGGAGCTTCTAGTAGTGGCATGTAAACAAAATAACGCCCACGTTGCCTTTTTTGACAAAATACATGGGAAATGGAATCCCAGCGTGCTTTCATTAGCTTCAATCTCTAGTTCTGGCGAGAAGGTAACGCGGCATCGATCACTTTTACGTCCACTTGGTCTGCTTGGTTTGAACACTGTTTTGTGCGTTGTCTTGTTAATGAGCGTTGAGTCTCTGTTGAGTTCGAACACGGTTTTGTGCGTTGTCTTGTAATGAGCGTTTGACCTGATATTCTGCAGCCGCAAGCTTTATTTCCATGTGTTAGTGCCGTCCTCGAAGACGACGAAGAGTACCCCACGAGCGCTCCACGATCCGCGTGACTTAGAGTTCTTTTCTCGGTAGCCATACCTGCCTGGCGTATATTAAACGTCCTTTCCTAACCTTCTCTCGGCCGCCCCCGTCTTCAATGTCGAGACCGTAACATCTCAGAAGTGGGATAGCCAGCGACCACGGCCCACTTCGGATCGAATCCTGCGGCTACGACTCGGCACAGCGGCGCCGAACGAAACCTCGACATGGCTGAAGCGAACGAGGAAGGTCAGCGGCGCAGCGAACGGAACCGGACCCGACAGACTGCGGCAGCGGGCCCTCCCCGACTTCCAGTCACCGTTACTACTGGAGCAGGGAGCACAGGCCTTGGCGGTAGCGATGGAGCGACCACGAGCCAAGGTAGTGTGGCAGCTGGAAATCCTGAACTCTCCGACACCGGTAATCAAGGACAAGGAACATCGGTGACGAGCCCATCGATCGTCCCTCCGGCAATTCAGACTGGATTGAATGTACCGACAGGCGACCTTCCTGGACTTAATTCTCTTGTACAGGAGGCCGTACAAGCCGCCGTGCGAGGAGCGATCACGGGCTTGGCTGACCTGCTACGTTCCACAGCTCAGCCCACGAATGACGCAAGACCACCGACAGACTCTGGTAAGCTGGTACCAGTGTTCAACCCCGTGACGAATCCAGCGCAGACCATCGAACATTGGATAAGAAAAGTCGACGAACTATCTGTGATATACTCATGGAACGAGCGACAGACGTCGTGTTTTGCGCTGACGAAACTGGAAGGAATCGCTAAAACATGGTACGACGGCCTCGTCAGTGTCCAGCGCTCGTGGCTTGAATGGAAGGCGGAGCTGAAGAAAGCTTTCCCACCCGTCATATGCTTACAGCGCCGACACCAAGAGATGGAAGCGAGACGGAAATTGGCAAACGAAACCGTTGAGCAGTACTTTCATGAAAAAGTCAGCCTAGCTCGACTCTGTCAACTTCCTGAGGATCACATCGTGGATTATGTCATAACCGGCATCAATGACGAATCTCTCGTTCAAAGTCTGAGCGTCGTCAAGTTCCCGACACCGGAGGCTCTGCTGGAATGTCTAAAATGTTTGGACGACCGACTCGCCGTCATTGAGGAAGCGTCCCACCGGTCAGATGTGGCGACCGTCTCAGCGACTGTCAAGACAGTTCCATCGAATCACCGATCCACCCAAAGAGTTGGTAAACGAAAACCGGCCTTCAACTCTAGCGGTGAGCCGCGCTGTTTCAATTGCGACGAATACGGACATATATCTGCTAACTGCAGTCAACCACAGAAGCGAGAACGCTGCAGCAAATGTCAACGGATAGGACATAAAACAGCGGACTGCAGAGCAAGCGCCGAAGGTAGTACGGACGTCAAAAGTCATCACATTGAAGATAAACAGGAAGTGAATGCACGAAACGAGAAGTACTTTCAAGATGCTCTGGTAGACGGGAAGCCCATTCGAGCTTACGTTGACCTTGGAAGCCAGTGCGTTACGTTGCGCAAGATAGATGCCGACGATTTGGGAATCAGCTATAACGAGCCGTCCCGGGGATGCAAGATTGCGGGCTACGGTTCCGGTCAAGTTCTACCGTGTGGAATGACGGAAGCAAGCGTCACAGTGGACCAAGCTACAGCCCGCGTTCCAATCTACATTGTTCCAAGTGAAGCGCAAGCGATTCCGCTTCTCGTTGGACAGCCCTTTACTGAGCAACCACATGTCACAATTGTGCGAAGAAGGAACACACTTCGCATTTTTGAAGAGCACGGCAGCTTTGCTGATGAAGATGACCAGCTTCGATCCGTTCAAGTTCCTGATCTTCCGCCACGTTCTGTCACGCTCTGGGCCAAGGAGTCTGTCGTGATTCCACCGGACTACGTGGGAATTGTTCGTCTGACGACCAAGGAATCCGCCACAGGACACGTCTTCGTTGACGCACAATTTCGAACGCAAGAGGGCAGGGAACACTGCTTGCCTGCTTGCGTAATCGACGTCTCGGAAGGCGGCAACACTGTTTTGCCTATTTTGAATGTATCGAAGTCCGACCTTCATATTTCGAAAGGAGAAGTAGCAGCCAGAGGATCCTGGTGTTCAGGAACAATTGAGACTGCGTGCCAGCGAAAGACGACGGATTTGTTGGAACCGATTAAGGCGGAGGACATACGAAAGGGGCCTCAGGTGACTGCTGAAGAATTTGACAGGCTGCTAGAGCTCATTAACGAGTACCGTGACTGTTTTGCAGTCAACGTCTTCGAGCTTGGCTCTACGAGTGCGGCAGAGATGAACATCGAGACTGTTCCTGGGGCAAAACCAGTATCTTTTCGTCCATACCGGCTGTCCTACGACCAACGCACTCGAGTAAACAAGGCCGTTGAAGAACTGAAAGAAGCAGGTGTTGTCCGCGACTCATCATCCGAGTATGCGAGCCCACTACTTGTCGTAAAAAAGAAAACCGGAGAGGAACGACTTTGTGTTGATTACAGAGCGCTGAATGCGATTACTAAGAAGGGTAAGTATCCTCTACCTCTTATCGAAGATCAGCTGGACCGACTCCAGGGGAACTACTGCTTTACGACGCTTGATCTGGCATCGGGCTATTACCAAGTTCCAATGGCTAAGGAGTCCCGAGCTAAGACTGCTTTCGTGACGCCTGACGGACATTACGAGTTCTTAAAAATGCCGTTCGGTCTCACCAACGCTCCAGCGGTCTTTCAACGTATGATGAATGCCGTAATGGGACCGTTGCGATATGTTGTCGCCCTAGCGTACATGGACGACGTTCTTATCCCTTCCACAGACTTTAATGAGGGTCTTGCTCATCTCGAGCAGGTCTTCCAGGTTCTACGAGCTGCGAAACTT
The DNA here is from genome assembly GCA_013358835.2 of Ixodes persulcatus. Taxonomy (NCBI): domain Eukaryota; kingdom Metazoa; phylum Arthropoda; class Arachnida; order Ixodida; family Ixodidae; genus Ixodes; species Ixodes persulcatus. The sequence continues at coordinate 9,241 of JABSTQ010008597.1, read as the reverse complement.
ACGCTTCGTATAAGCAAATCCACCTTCATGACAGAGAAAGTCACGTATCTGGGATTCGAGATCGGAGCGACTGGACTCAGACCCAGCGACTACAAAGTGAAGGCTCTAATTGACTTTCCAACACCGTCCCGAGTGCACGAAGTCCGACAATTTGTTGGACTGGTCAGTTACTTCAGACGGTTTGTCAAGAATTTGGCAACTCTCGCACAGCCATTAACGAAGCTTCTAAAGAAAGACGCACCTTGGGAGTGGACCACAGAGCAGGACACCGCGTTCAGCGTCCTAAAGCTGCGCTTGCAGGAACGCCCTGTGTTGGCCCTGTTCAACCATGAAGCCCCGACGGAAGTTCACACAGACGCAAGCAAAAGGGGGCTGGGAGGCATGCTACTTCAACTACAGAGTGATGGCCACTTCCACCCCGTGATTTACGTAAGTCGCCAAACGTCAGAGGCTGAGGGACGTTATCATTCATACGAGCTGGAAGCACTCGCCGTGGTGTGGACGTTGGAACGACTCAGGACTTATCTTCTTGGAATTGATTTCAACGTTGTCACGGACTGCAGCGCCCTACGGGGAACGATGAGCAAACGTGAACTCATACCCCGAGTGGCACGCTGGTGGTTGTGGTTGCAAGAATTCACCTTCACGGTTATTCACAAAGATTCAGCGTCTATGCAGCATGTTGATGCGTTGAGTAGGTCTCCGACTGGACCAGCGGAAGAAATGGAGGCGTGCGAAGGACTCCATATCTACGCTACAGCGATGGAAGAAACGGATGACTGGTTGGTTGCCGCGCAACTACTGGACGCCGATGTGAAACACATCAAAGAGGTTCTGGAGAAACCTGCGTCCTCGGCCGAGGAGCGCCGCATCCACTCAGAGTATAAACTCCAGAGGAATGTTGTCTTCCGAAACATTCATGGAAATTCATCAAGGCTACTGTGGCTTGTTCCGAAACCACTGCGTTGGCAGGTAGTGCGACGTTCCCATGATGATCTGGGGCATGTGGGGACGGAAAAGACGATCAAATGGATCCAGGAGAAATACTGGTTCGCAGGAATGAAGCGCTATGTACGGAGATACGTCGCCTCATGCGCAGAGTGCCTCTATAGACCTTTCCAAAAACGAGCTTGTGGCCGGTGCCATTTTGAGCGTTCGTGCGTATGGCGCGTGCTTTGCTCGCTTTCCGAAGCGACGAACACGCACGTGCTGGGCTCTGAAGATCGCACGCTGGACTGTGATTTTGTAAACATTGGAAAGGTCTATAATAAGACGCCAACAGAAAAGAAACCTGGCATGCTTCATTCCATCGACAAGGTCGGTGTTCCGTTCCACACACTCCATCTGGACCACTTGGGACCGTTTCTAAGATCCAGACACGGAAATATGTACCTGATTGTAGCTGTGGACGGGTTCACAAAGTTTGTGATAGTTACACCTGTTAAGAACACAGGAGGCCAAGCGACTACGCGATGTCTGCGACACATCGTTGGCCTTTTTGGACCGCCGACGCGAGTAATCACGGACCGAGGAGTGGCGTACACTAGCACGACATTCAAGAAGTACTGTGAAAACTTTGGCATCATTCACATTTTGACTTCAACAGCCACACCGCGTGCGAATGGTCAAGTCGAGCGTTTCAACAGGACGAACACTCCAGCGCCGGATTGCCACTTTGACGAAGGACAAAGGTGAGAAGATCTGGGATGAGGTTGCTGACCTTGTTCAGTGGAGCCTGAACAACACGTACCACAAAGCGATAGACAGCACACCGTTCAGATTGTTTTTTCAACTTCGAGTCAAGAAGCTTGAATGGCGATCACCTCGATGACGCTTTGCGCGACCTGTCTACTAAAACTAGCGAAGAGATGTCAAATAGAAGGAAGGCAGCTATCCAAGCCATCCGACTTGATCAAGAGAGGCAGAAGCGTCGCTACAACCAGAAGCGACGACATGCTCTAACGTTTGAACCGGGAGATATCGTCGTGGTTCAGCGAGAACCGACGTCGATAGGAGAATCTCGCAAGTCGCAGGAGAAATACAAAGGTCCGTACGTGGTCACGAAGCGACTTCCAAACGATACCTATCGCATCGAGGACATACCTGGCCACCAGCGGACTCAACGTTTCTGCACTTCAACAGCTCCCGTCGATAAGCTGAAACGACTCAACACATTCGATGTGGACAGTGATGAAAGTTGTGAAGAAACATCAAGTGAGGGCACTTGATTGCTAGGATGGCCGAACGTTAGTGCCGTCCTCGAAGACGACGAAGAGTACCCCACGAGCGCTCCACGATCCGCGTGACTTAGAGTTCTTTTCTCGGTAGCCATACCTGCCTGACGTATATTAAACGTCCTTTCCTAACCTTCTCTCAGCCGCCCACGTCTTCAATGTCGAGACCGTAACACATGTATTAAAAAGAAAAGACTCGTGGCCGAGTGGAATACTGCTTCAGAAGCACAGGGGCCTGGGTTCTACCCCCCCCCCCCCCCCCCTTCGCCCCAATTTTGCAGCTGGCACAACGCGCAAGCATTTTGTTTTTCAGATTTGTGCTCGCCGGCGCATGCGCCGTGGTACCGGCGATGAACACACGGCTACGCTTGCACGGTAAGGGACATTGACACACAGCGACAAACAGATGGCGATATGCATACGCTGTAAAATGTACCCCCTAAAATACACTACTGATAATGGACCTTTTGTAGAAATACGCAGTGCGCATGCGCGGAGTATTTCATGCGCCTGGGTTCGAGAGTATTCAAACAATCCGCCATCTTGCATTTCTCGCCTTTGAGCGGTTTCGTTGTGTCGACCTCGGGGCGGAAGATCACGCACGATGGGGACAAAGGTGAGCTTGGGGGAGCCATATCTAGGTCACATCGCCTCAATGGGTGAACAGGATGTAGCTGACGTTTTGGGTGTGGAACGGGTGGGAGCTCCTTGGGCGCGCGTTGTTTTCCAGTCACCTAGTCTCGAACCGATTCGCGTGTCTAGGTGGCAGCACATATTCGCCAAGAGGTCCATTGCCACCGGTGTAAAAAAAAATTGCGCGGAAAAGCACCCCCCCCCACCCCCCCTGGAAAATGGAAAGTCTACAGAAGGGTTTCGATTTGGGCTAGTTGGTTGAACATGTTTAGGGGTTAAAAGCGCTAAAAACGACGGACGAGAAAGAGATGTGGTGTGTGTCTCTCTTACTCGTCCGTCGTTTTAGATGCGGAGCATCTCATGCTCGGGTCTATGTCCCGCGGCGTCGGCGTCGTAGTCCGCACTCACACTACGCATGCGAAACTCTCCTCCTCTAGTCTCCTCTCCTTCAAGTGTGAGCGGTAGCGCACTGCGCCGCGTTTCCCATCACGTGACCGGGGCGGAGTCTGAGCAGTCTGAGCCGAAGCCGTGTTTCCCCGAAGGAGGGAAAGGAGGAAAGTTTTCGGCGCGCGGGTCGCAGCGCCAGGCCAGGCCTTTCTAGTGGGGTGAGCTTTACCCGCAACTCCGCGGCTGTCGTCTGCTAGCATTTCCCGACCGCTCGCGTCCTTTGCAGCCTAGATCTCGCCGGCCAGCCCGGTCTCGACGAGGAAACCTGCAAGCGCTGTTAGGGCATTTTGCGCCGCCTTACCGTGCGGTCTGATTAGACTTTCAAAGTTACTCGTGCTACATCAGTTCACCGCTGTTGACTCCCCTTCACTCCGTTCTTCCGATGAAGTGTGATGGAAGCAACAGTCCCGTCAGTTAGTGGGTTGGCGCAAGCAAGCGTCAGCACCACCCCGATGCTCCGCATCACCCCATGGTTCCCCTCGGGAAGATGGTGTAATTTTTTAGCGCTTTTAACCCCTAAACATGGAAAGTCTACGCCGGCGGGTGCTCCCGTAGATTGTGCTGTACTTAAAGGATATTAAAGGGCAACTCAAAGGTGACCTCTTTGCATTGCCTTTCCTCCCAAAACTCAGAATATGCAGGTCTTTTAAGATTCGAATATCGTTCAAAAAACTTAAAACGTCCCCAAAACTAAAAAAAAAAAAAAAAAAAAGTAAACAAACGTTGAATTGGGAAGTATTTTAAAAGGATACTTCAACGAAATTTGAAATATACCCGTCGAGTTCACAAATAGGCTGAATATGATCCACAATATCCATAAATGACAATTGCACGTTTGTATTTTGAGTCTGAAGGCTGTATTTTTCGTTATAAACGGCCCACTCTGGCGAACGCTCGGAGAGCAGCCAGCGGAGAGCACGTTAAATCCGCCGCAATCGTGACGTAGTTTGTCTCGGGACCTTACGTCTGGACGCAGCGGACGCTGCGAACTATCCCGTGGTACGCTTTCCGCGCGTCGCTGTTCCCCCTCTCCAAGGTCACGTGACATTTACTCGGGCTTGGATTGGCTCCGATGGCTCGTAGTATCCACTGCGCTCGGACGAATAGATGGGTGGCTGCTAAAGACTCGGACGAATAGACGGGCGGCAGCCAGCGCCACCTAGCCTAGAAATTAAAAAAAAACACATGTATGGTTTCCTTCCATCGCCAATTTGCTTCCCCTCTGCAATTTCGTAACTATTACTACCAGGCGGTGTGTGGTATCACCAGGGCCGGTTTTCTCGAAGCGACGGTAAACCCATTTTGGTAAACCACGGTGCCTAGGAAGGAAAAAGTACCTAGGTGCTAAAATAAACGGCTGGATATAGAACAACAATAATTATTTTTGATTGGGCAGTAAGATGCGCCATCTATCGGTGAAACAAGCCAGTCATTTTGTTTATCCTCTTTTTCCGCTGGTTGTTATCGATCGAGTAGTGTATTTTAAGTCAAAATATAGTAATGTTGTACTTGAAGACCAATTTATTTGCTTCAGATGGTACGAAAAAATTTTAGCTACTATGCTAGAGTTTGTCGACGAATATTCAAAAATGTAAGAAACATTTTCTTCAATATGTTTCGCCATAAACAACGCATAACTTTCCCGTGTGCCTTCCAGTCTGGCAACGCCGGTGCTGTAGTCTCGTTTTTGTTCCGACGCACGTTTCTGCGATTCCTGCAGATCTCAACTGTTTGCCCTCTCTTCCGTTTGCCCAGCCGATCCACCGGTGACGAGAAGCTAAGCTTCTCGTCACCGTTGAATTGCTGGCCACCGGGGATATGTAGAAACCTCAATGCTGTCGGCATACTGTCGCACACTGCGAACAAAAAAAACAACAAAACAGTACAATGTCCCAGCTGTTCACCCGGAACGAAGACTTTATCGAGGATAACCCCCTTTCTCCGCGAAGTAATCGCTGCTCACGAGTTGGCGTGCATAGTGTAACAAATTAAACGTGTTAGTATAAATATATGCCAACACTCGTTCGCAAAACACTTTTTTACTCACCATAAAACACTTGCAAGGCTTATGTACCGTCATATGTCTTGGATCCCGGACTGCTAAATAGTGACGCGTTCGCGGAATGCTGCCGTCGGTTAGTTTAGTAGTCCCTCTGAACTACCGCTTTGCTCGACGTGCTAATAGGCTGATGGTGCGTCATTAATATAACAGCCGGATCGAAATGAATGTTCAGCAGAACCAAGCAGAACTATTAGCCCTTATTAAGCGACGTCGCGGCCATTTTGCTTGTAGGTACTGCTCCTCCCTCGGCGCCCCTGCTCTCCCTGTCACGTGACCTATAATTCCCTCTTCTAGGGACAATAGTTAACTTTAACCCACGGTTTGCGTTCGAGAAAACGGGCCCAGGGGTGCTATTCTGGTCGCAAACGGTATCTTTCGAGTTGTGACGTATCGAGAAAGAAGGGGCGGAGCCCCAAACTAGAATGATTCTTCTTTGAGGCTCCGCCCCAACGTTCGGGTTCAAGCACGCGGTCAGCTAGAATCTGACGATCCCCCTACGTCGCGATGACGTGTCCACCCACTTGGGGCGAAGAAATCCCCGCATTTCCCCCTGTTCTTTTTGTTATCTTCTTCCTTTCCTCCGGGAGTTAGAAGGAGCGAATAACGGAGAAAAGGGTACCTTCCGGAAAATGGAAGGAAACAGAGAAAAATAACATTATCCTTTTATAAAATACGAAAGATTATTTCAATAATTATGACGTAAAGTAAGTTTAGCTAAGATATCTCATCTTGTTTTCTCGAAGTCTTTCGCTACGGCCTTTGAAAACAAACATGGCGAAAACCGCGGTAACGACCTTGTGGTGTTTGTGTCTCGTTTGCGTCGTTGCTTTCCCTGCTTCTGCACGATGCGGATGGCATTACGAGAAGAAAATATTATGTGAAGGTACGCAGCGACACCGATCATCCTTTGTGAAGCCGCCGTGAACATAAGCTGCAAATGAAATTTTATGTTTGCCTGTGAAGGAGACTCCAAATGGATACAGAGCTGACGACGACTCTATGACAAGTCATGAGATCGACGCAGAATGCACCGGTTGTGAACATGCTGTGGATGATGCAGGAAAGCTTCTTCGGGCAGTTTTAATAATGCTTTGCTCCCTTTGCTCACTGCAGTGATTACGACGGAAAGAAGAGCATGGCATACTTATTTTTTAATTTGAAGAAAGCTCGTGCAAAAAAAAAAAAGAAAAGAAAACGGCTGGGGGGGGTTGTGTGTATATATGTTTATACAGCCTAGAACTTGGTCTGCCTCAACGGGCGACGAGTCTCCCAGCTGTAGATGAGCAATTTAGCCAGTGCAGTACAACCGCTAGCCAGGGTCTTTAAGGTGCACCACGCAGTAGTGATACACGACCGCACGCCGGTACGATGCTCATCCAGATCGAAACAGGCAGGGGTGGGGATTGAACCCAGGATCCCTGGGTTCTGCAGCGCGAGCAGAAAACGGCTGTTTTTACACGTCCCTACATAGGTACCTCGCTATCCCATTGGCTTCATTGCGCGTGACGATTCAACGCTAGTTGCCATGGGAACGTTCGCGAAACTAGAAAGCCTCTGATTGCCACTAAACAGTCATTTTTCGAGTTCGGGTTGTGACGACAAAATGACGTAAGAACAAGAATGCACGGGACTATTTGCATTGTTTCAACTCGACATCGTACCCTTGGCGACATAAACTCGAAAGAACATGGCCGCGATGCTCGTCGGATCGACCGCGGCACCGCGGCTGGGGTTTGAAATCCGATCGGTCACTTGATCAACGCGCACACGATTGCTTTCGTGCTGTTGGATGAGCCCATTTGGCAGCAGGACCGGGTCAAAGAGCACAGTGAGCTGGCGTTTAACGTCTCCGATATAACACTTGGCGAGATGCAAGACTCAATTGGCTTCTATGATGATAGTAAAATATATTCAATTACTGACTCAATATTGGACGCCCTAAAGAAAGGGCCGATATTTGTGCCGGTGTTATGAAGCTTGAAAGTGGTGGTGTTGTTGTGGCTTGTATGGTAGCCTTGCTGAGAGTATGAAGACGATATTAGACCTTCGTTCAGCGTTGCCATGCGTCAAGATTCAAAACCTCACCTTGACACAAAGTTAACCACGTTTCCGCGAGCACGGAGGCAGCAGCCAACCGTCCGAGAAAGAATTGTGCTGCCACCACGACCACCAGCGATATCGCCCCAACGGCAAGAAAACAAACGACAAGCTCATTGAGGTTTGTGTACTGACTGCTGATTGATCGGACGACAAAGGTGAATGATGTAAAACGCAACGTAAGTTTGCCAGCGTTTTGCAAAACAAATGCGTTTCGTTGAAAATTTAATTTGTGGAATTCATTAACGCCTTGAAAGTTTGACGGGGACTGCATTGTGAACGCAGTCTTCACACAAGTGTTTCTACAGTGTGTGCTTCGCCTGCATGCATATAAAGACAGAAACACTGCCTATATGGGGCATAAAATAAAACAAATTTCGCTTATCCTGATAATGTTGACTATCTATTAAGTGCTGTTGATCGTAGTGGCGTAGCCAGGAACTTTTGAGGGGGTGAGGGGGGGAGGAAAGTTGAGGTGACTGAGATGTTCATGACTTGGGGTGCGGGGGGGGGGGGGGGTGGATGTTGTCGAAATTTGTGTGTATATTCTAGGGCCTGCCGGATTTGGGGAGGGGGGGGGGGGGCGAAGCCCCATAAGCCCCCCCCCCCCCCTGGCTTCGCCACTGGTTGATATCATATGGGGAGCATCCTACATTCACAGGCTGTCATAAGCATGTGCATAGCAACTGAGCTCGTACCACAATGGCTAGATAGTTGCTGACATTCTTCACGTTACGTAGCAGTTCTTTCTTTAGCATATGCTCGCTTTTCCTTCACACATCTACTCTGCTTCCGCTCGTTGTTTACGCTTGATGGTGATAAGTCAACAGTGCGTATTTGCTCTGCATCACAGGCAAATTAAAAAAAAAAAAAAAGATCCAACTTTTTAATTTTAATGAGTTACCGTCACTTTTGAAACGACAATCTATTTAATTGGTATCATAACCTTTAAATTAAACATACGTGTGTTGAATGTAGGACAATGGTATATATATATTGTTTTTCTTGGTCACGGAGGTGACAACCATCCACATAATTGCACTGGCTAAATTTCTCGTCTACAGTTAATGGCAGGGAATTGATCAGTGTTTCTTAGGACTGTCCGATGACTGACATGCAACTCCAGACGCTTGGCGTAGAAAGGTAGAATATCTAATTGATACAATAAAATGCCATCAGCAGCTCACCCAGATTTTATTGCGTGAATGACAGTAGCTACAAACCGCAACAAACGGTCACCTGCAGACATAGGCACTAAGCGTGCACTAACTTCGAAGCGGTAGAAACCCTGAAGTTTTAACGTCAACTTACCACCATGTTGTTAATGGCAAAGTGGTGTTTGCGGCGAAGTGTAGGAGGCCTTCAGAACGGCGAGATTCTAGGTTCCGTCAACGCACCCCACGACGTCGGTGTGCTTGTCGTGGTGGAGACGAAAGCCTTCTTTCGCACATGCCTCAGCAGCCGGTTGACAGCGACACTCGCGACGGCCGTCACGGCTCTGATCACCATCGACTGGGCATTAGCTATGTGATCATCGGTGGCAACCGCGCCCGTAGCTGCCCGTTGCGAAAAGTCTCAGTCCGATTCGACTAGTAGCTGCTGCGCGACGGTCATCATCTCTCATCGTCTCCGTCTCTCGGCGCGCAGTGATCGCACGGTGCTTTTCGACAAGCGGTACTGTCGTCAGAAACAGTCGTCGTGCATAGCGAAGGCAACCGGGTGCTCGCAGAAAACCCGTCATTGTACGCGTTGGTCGAGCCATCGTTGA
>JABSTQ010008596.1:12500-37056 GCA_013358835.2 Ixodes persulcatus | reverse complement strand
GGCGACGAAGCTTGATTGGTCGTCGAAATATATTTTATAATGTCCGGCTCCGTTGAGGCGTGGTGACATTCTTTTTCTTTTCATGCTCGATCTTCTTCTTCCTTCCCTTTTCTCCCAGCGTTCACGCGACACCGTCACATGCCGCCGCCTTAAAAGGGCGTCGACCCGACGCACACAATACGCAAAGAAACTGGTGTTATGAAGACACTTAAACACACACAAAACACGCGATAGTTGCAAGTGCTGTACACGTGTAAAACAGTATTCAAGTCCACGCAAAACACAATCGTCCGAAGCGGTAATTGCAAGTCCTGTACACATATAATACAACATCCAAGTCCACACACGACACAATCGTCCCACGTGATAATTGCAACTCCTGTACAGGTATAAAACAGTCTTCTATTAAACAGTTTTAGGAGAGTGAAAATTCCGCAACAGGCTCTAGATACGGTTTCAGTTTTTCTACGTGTACGATGTCCCGCCCTGAACCGTCACCGAGCGCTATTTCATAATTCACCGGCGATAGCTTGGCCACAACTCGATGAGGCCCAGTGTACATTGTCCGTTTTTTAAGCCCCACTGGGAGGGGTCCTCAACAGCACCAACTGGTCTCGTTCTAACGTTATGTCAGTTCGGTCTTCGTCAAATAGTCTCTTCTGCTTCTCCTGAGCCAACTTGATGTGTCGTGCAGCCAATCTACGCTCTTCGTTCAAACGCTCACGCATGAGCACCACGTATTCGGAGCTTGCTTGCAGTTCTTGCAGCTCTTTTCTGTTATAAACCACATCTAAGGGGAAAACAGGGTCGCGTCCATACAGAAGAAAAAAAGGAGAAGTACGAACTGTGTCCTGATATCTTGTGTTATAGCAGAACACTATATAGGGCGAAACATCAGCCCACTTCTCTCCAGATGAGGTGGTGATTCGAATCATCTGTTTCAGCGTTTTGTTGGCTCGTTCGACGAGGCCGTTGGCAGCTGGGTGATAAGCTGTAGTCGTTGCGTGACTTATACCACGGTACTTGAGGTAATCGGAAGTTGATCTGGCAGTCATCTGTGTGCCCCTGTACGTAACTAGTACTGTGGGGCATCCGTACTTGAGGATAATTCTCCTCTCGATGAACTTCTGCACCGTGGAAGCCTCAATGTTACGAACAGCTTTCGCCTCAACAAACTTGGTTAGGTAGTCTATGGCAACTATGACAAACTTGTACCTTTGTGAAGCCTGGATGGGCCCAATTATGTTGATTCCAACTGTATGAAATGGCACATCCACCTCAACTGGCTGCAGCAGTCCGTAAGAGCACGTCGTAGTCACCTTCATCCGTTGACAAAGGTCACAGCTTTTCACGAACTGTTGGACATCCAGATACTGTCGAGGCCAGAAATATTTACTGTGGATTTTCTCGTATGTGCGACGGATTCCCATGTGTGCTCCGAATCGACTTCCATGAAATTTGTGAAGTACTTCCACTCGCTTCGTCGCCGGCAAGCATAAACAAATCGTTATGCGTTGGTCCTGCATCCCTTTTGTACAATACATCATGGAAAAGCACGAATCGTTTACTTGCTCTCTTCTGCTGTTTCTTTGTACCAGCCTTTTTCTGCAGTATCTTTATGATTTTTGTACAGAACGGGTCCTCCTCCTGCTCGGAGGTTAAGTTGGGCTCTTTGACCTCAAACACACCGCAGGTGCGGGTCCTCCCAGTCTCTCCCGAGCCGTTGGTGCTCGAAGGTTCCCCTGAGCAGAAGCGGCTTGGAATACGGGACAGACAATCGGGGGCAGTGTGACATGCGCCAGACTTGTACACAACTTCAAAGTCGAATTCTCGCAGCAGGAGAGACCACCTCAGCAAGCATTGGTTTCCCTCCTTGTAACGAAGAACCCAGCAGAGTGCATGGTGATCTGTAACAACACGAAACTTTCTGCCCATTAGGTAGTGACGTAGTTGTTCCAGGGACCACTTAACTGCAAGGGCCTCAGTTCAGTGGATGTGTAGTTCTCTTCAGCTCCGTGAAGAGAACGGCTGAGGTATACAACAGGCCTGTAATCCTCAGTTTCATCTTCCTGGAGGAGGATGGCGCCTAGGCCGGTTCTGGAAGCATCAGTGTGGACCTGGAGGCCGTATTTAGAGTCTTCTGAGAAGTGCTTCAAGACGGGAGGTCCACATAAAGCAGATTTCAGTTCATGGAAGGCGTGTTCTTGAGGAGCCCCCCATGTGAAGGCTTCTTCTTTTTTCAGGAGCTTACTCAAGGGGGCTGCGATGGCACCATGGCTCCAAATGAACTTTCGGAAATAGGACGTCAGTCCCAAGAACGATTGAGCTTCAGCCGCAGCTCTAGGAACTGGGAATCGCGTTACGGCATCGACTTTCTCTGGATCAGGTGCAATACCTTTTTGGGATACAATATGTCCAAGGTAAGTCACACTGGTGCAACAAAAATGGCACTTCTGCGGTTTGAACTTGAGATTTGCAGCCTCAAAACGCTCGAAAATATTTCCCAGTTGTCGAAGGTGCTCTTGGAACGTTGTGCTGTAAACAATGCAGTCGTTCATCTAGACCAGTGCGTTGCGATACTTTAGATCACCGATAATGGCATCTACAGTTCGTGACATGTTGCCGGTGCCCCTTTTAACCCGAACGGCCTTCTCAGAAATTCATACTGCCCCCACTGCGTAACGAAAGCTATCTTAGCCGTGTCGCCAGGTTCCACATCTATTTGGTAGAATCCTGAAAGGAGGTCCAATGTTGAGAAATACTTGCTCCCACTCAATGCTGCCAGAGCATCATCGATTCGTGGTAGTGGGTAGACAACGTTTTCAGTTACAGCATTTAGCTTCCTGTAGTCCGCACACATCCTTGTCGACTTGTCCTTTTTTGAACTAGAACCAGTGGTGATGCCCAGGAGCTTTTGGAGGGCTGGATAATTTTTGCATCCATTAGGTCTTTTATCATTGCCTTGACCAAATCTCTTTGAGCCGGTGAACTTCGCCTTGGGTATTGTGCAATTGGTTTTGCATCACCAGTAGAAATGTAATGTTTCTCTATCCTACAAGATCGCAGGTGTGCAGTGTCGGTTGCAAAGCTAGAACGATATTTCATCAACAGTTGTTTCACTGCCTCCAGCTCTTCAGAGTTCAGTGGAGCTCCCACGTTGAAGCTCAACTCATCAACTCATCAATCATCTTCCTGGTTCTCAAGATCAGAGAAACTGGAACATTGCAGGACTGATACCCATTCGATGGGAGACAAGTCAACCGCTTCAACAGCTTCTACATTTTCTGCTGATCCTAAAGATGCCCTCGCAGGTATTTAGGATGGCCTCAAGGAAAAGTTTGTAGCCAAAAGTTTGAAAGTCTTTGTTCCTGCATCGATGACTGGCGGTTGCAGTTCCAACAGGTACCGTTCAATAGCTGATTGAGAACCTGTTACGTATAAGATATCGCGTCTTGTCTCGCTGTCTGGGACTTCCAACATGACTTCGATCACTTTCCGGGAAAGAGGCGGTAATACTTAGGTGGTCGTTGCATAAACCTTGAGAGTATTTCGGCTTGGATTGAAAACGTGTTTGTACCCCAGTCGATAAATGCTTTTGATGAGCGTAGAAAGTCATCTCCAAGTAAGACTAAGTCTTCCTTTAAATGTGGGACAACCACAAAAGTCTGTCGGAATGACCTTCCGTCCACCGTAATGTCGACACTCACTTCTCCATTATTTTAAAGTGGCAGCCCATTTGCTCCCACAAGTTTCAGGGAAGATTTTGAAGGTGTCGTCTGAAGTCTCTGGCAAACAGCTTCATTCACAAGGCTTCTGGTGGAACCAGAATCCAAAACTGCACTGAGTGCAAGGGATCCCATAAGGACTGGGACCCGTTTGACGCCCGCAGAAGATTCACAGCTAACGCGCTGCACTACTGGTGTTTCCCCGCAGGCCCCGAAGACACCAGGTCGGAGTTTTCCAGTCAGTCGGAACGTTAGGCTCCACTTGAAATGCGCGCTGCCATTCAAGAAATTCTTTCTAAATTGTAGTGCCGCCGAAACGCGGACTTCACGTCATTCCAAGTGCTCATCTTCTTGGAGTTAAGCTCAAAGCGCATCCAAGCAAAATCTTTGGAAGGTAGCTTTGATATGAGCAGCGGCAGTGCGATATCTTCCGGCACCCCGTAAATTTTAAGCCAAAATTCGACGTGATGGAACCATCCAATTACGTCAGTGGCAAGGAGGGGCGCTGCACTTACGGCCGCGGTGGACGGCTGAAGTCGATGGTTGATGGTATCTCCCAGTCCTCTCCCCTGGCTTTGCTGGTTCGAGCCCTTGTCTCTGCTTTCAGATGTGCTGCATGAGTTTGGAACGCTCTCTTGTAGTTCAGTATGCAGCGACCGCTGCTGCCCTTTCTTTTTCTTGGATATTTTATTATATTGCCCTTGGTGCTTGGAGCCCTTGTCGCTGCTTTCAGAGTAGCTTCTCGAGCTCGCAGCCTCCAAGCAGTTGAGTCTCTCGATTACTGGGGACAGTAATCCGCACACAATGGTCTCCATGGCTTTCAGAGAAGCGCTATTCCCAGCAGCACTTGCAGAATAGGCAGGCGTCGATGCGGGTACAGTCTGTTGTTGGCTAAGACGCTCTGCGATGCGTTGCCTCAATTCAGCAATTTCTGCGTTCCTATTCGAAAGGATCTGCTGAAGTTCTTTGCTCCGGGCAACTGCCGCCTCAACTTTAGCTTGCAACGACCCGTCTCTGCCGCTTTTTGTGCCGTCTTCATTCATCGTTGCTGACGTTGTAGTTAAGCCTTCTCGTTGATGCGAAGAGCTTAATGGGCGATTTGATAATGACCGCCGTCCTCACATAAATTTACCTCATTACGGGGCCCCACGTTGGGCGCCAAGCGCGACGAAGCTTGATTGGTCATCGAAATATATATTTTAATGTCCGGCTCCGTTGAGGCGTGGTGACATTCTTTTTCTCTTCATGCTCGATCTTCTTCTTCCTTCCCTTTTCTCCCAGCTTTTACGCGACACCGTCACACCAAACCTTGGCAAATAAGGACTACACATCGCTCTGTGGTATTCGGCTTGGAAATACCGAGAGGACTTTTTACTACAGCACACACCTACCGCCAAGAAGACAGCCATATTTTAACACAAAAAAAGATTAAATAAAAATGACTTCGAACACAAAAATAGCCAATCAGAACGTCTCTCACGGTCTATTGGAATAAAAAGCACTTGCAAATAGCTCTGTACAGGGCCTTTCGGGCCGATCGCTCTGGAAAACACGTTGAACTCGTTGGAGATTCCTGGCACAGAGTTCGACACAGTTTAAACTCATCGGATAGAGACAAAACGTACATTTCGTAGCCAGAATACCTATCCCCAATGATCAGGAGGACCTCTTCTTGTCACTCACATGGAAGAGAAGGCGGTCCGTCGTGTCTTCGGTCCGTCGAAGCTAGTGGTCACATGTATTCCCACAACAAAGAAAGATCACCGGTGTGTAGGCGCTGCCGAAAAAAATATCCATAGTCTTGGCAATCCGCATGTTGAAGATCGCACTTGAAACTAAGACGAAATGCGCTGCTGGTGATCGGAACTCTAGAACTAGATTTACCACATTTATCAAAGAAGCGAAATCTACAGCAGGACCGCAGGTGGCATCACACGCGAAACTAGGTCCGGTCTCCACAGGCATTCCGGGTTTGTCAACGGCTAATGCGTCATCCGACAAACCACGTGATCACGCTTCTCCCGTTACCCGCGCACAGAGAGCGTCTATCACGCCTTCAGCTTAGGGAGAGGGAGAAAAAGAGAGAAGGAGTAGAAAAGCAGCCCAGAACGGGGGGTACGCTTACAAAGGCTAATCTTCAGGCCCATCTCAACAATGAACCCAACCAGAGGATTTGTCACTTGTACCCAAGCTTGATAGTGCAGTGGATGTTATGCGTGGCCTTAGGCTTTTAGCCAGGTTCCGTGCTCTGCCTTATCACCAGCTTCGAGACTGGAGTCACGTGACCCTAACCGGAGACACGATTGGCCTAAAACACGCATAGCGTCTACCCTGCTGCCAATACCGATTGAAGAGGACAGCTCTTTGAAGGCCAGCTTTTGAATTTCTAAAGAAGCTGTCCAGCCCAAAAGTGATTCTAAACGGGTCAAGTTTGAAGACAGTATGTTTTACGTCGTATACGCTCCGGGCGCTGGTGTTTCGAAAAAAACCCGTGGCGCAATCTGTCCGATGAAATAAAATCTATTGGTAGGTTACCGCCCTTTCCGACTGCTTTCGGGTTAGGCTTGCCGGGCGTACCGACTGCTTTCGTTATTTCTGACAAGAGGGTGAAGCAGTCCCTGCCAGCATCATCCTTGTTTTCGGCCTGAAGTACCTCAGCCAAGGGGCACCTTATTTCAGCATAATGGCCTAGCAGCAGCAGTGATGATGAAGCCGGCCTCACCACAAGATTGCCCCGCTGACTCTTGTTGCCTGGAAAGAGTGGCAGTATCAAAATAGATTGTGAAAGCATGAGGGCGGTTTGTCAAAGATATGTATTAATGTAATTTTTCTTCCCCGCGTCTGGGGTTGCTGTTAGATTTGTTACGTCGGAAGAGCTCATCAATCCTTTTCTTTTTGTCCAGAACGGGCCGCGACGACGGCTCCCCCCAAGCACAAGGGCGGTATGTGCACGCAGTGTGCTTCTCGCTATTCACAAAAGTCGCGAGCGCTGCTCCATGCTTGCAACCACCCACGCACGCCAGCCTTGCAGGTGCAGCTCGCGCCCACGATGAGTCTCGGGGGAAAAAAAAAACAATGCGTGTAATGCATGGTTGAACCGAGAAATAAGAACAAATGAGGAGAGGAAGGGGGGGGGGGGGGGTACGCGAGACCGAACCCGGTTGGCACGCTCACCTGAAGCGGTTCATATTGTCACGGATAAAAATTGATGAGGCGATGAAAACTGAAGAAACTAAACGTTTATTGGGGCGACCTTATGCCCAAAAATGAAAAAGGAACAGAAGAAAAGAGTAGAGCGTCGCGGGCGTCGATGGCGGCGTAACAACAGGATCGTACGCTGAGGCGAGACTGACTGCGGCTCGCCAAAGGGAGCCCTTATATACATGCGTGGGTTTCTGGAATAATCGGCGTAGAAAGTTCGACGCGTAGAACATTCGGACCTCGAACGAGCTACACGGTTCTCGAATTTACCAGAACATTTACGTCAGTGTCCACAAAAATACGTCGCTGCGGCCAGGAATCGAACCCTGGCTTTTCGCGTGAGAGGCAGGTACAACAACCGTTAGGCCACGCGCGCGCTGCCTACTTGGCCAGCTGCGCGCGCGGCATTACTCCCCCCTTTAAAAAGTGCATCGCCCCGATGCAACACAAAACAAAACAAAATAAAGTAAACAAGAACGATAAACAGAAGAGTCCTTTGGAGCACATAAGATCCACAGTCCTATCGAGCGTAGTACGGCTTAAGGCGCACGACATGAACGACCTCAGGTCGTGGTGGGCGGCGTGACGATGTTCGTGTTCCGTTGGGCATCACCTCGTAGTTCAGCTCCCCGAGGCGACGAAGTACCTTGTACGGTCCAAAGTACCGTTTCAGCAGTTTCTCACTAAGGCCGCGGCGACGGATGGGCGTCCACACCCACACCCTGTCTCCGGGCTGGAATCGGGCGTCCCTGCGACGAAGTTTGTAGCGGCCCGCGTCGACGCGTTGCTGGTCTTGGATCAGGAGTCGGGCGAGCTGGCGGACTTCTTCGGCCCGTTGAGCAACCACCTGGGCGTCGTCGCTTTCATTACCAGCTGGCTCAAGGAGCAGCATCGCGTCCAGCATGGTCGTTACCTTCCGACCATGCACCAGCTGGAAAGGTGTGAATCCAGTGGTCTCTTGTACCGCCGTATTGAAGACGAACGTGACGTAGGGCAACACCTCGTCCCACGTCCTGTGCTCTACGTCGACGTGCATAGAAATCATGTCGGCTATTGTCTTGTTGAGTCGCTCCGTCAGCCCCTTGGTCTGTGGGTGGTACGCAGTAGTACGACGATGGCTCGTGTGACTGAGCCGGAGGATTTCTTGGGTCAGCTGTGCCATGAACGATGATCCGCGATCTGTATTCAGAACTTCGGGAGCGCCGTGCCGGAGGACGATGGATTCGATGAACAACTTGGCGAATTCAACAGCCGTCTCTGAAAGAAGGGCTTTCGTTTCTGCGTACCGCGTGAGATAATCTGTGGCGACGATTATCTACCGGTTTTCCAGGGTCGACGGCGGAAAAGGACCAAGTAGATCCATTCCGATCTGCTGGAACGGTGTAGTTGGCGGAGGAATCGGCTGCAGGAGACCTGCCGGCTTCGTCGGCGGTTTCTTGCGTCGCTGGCACTCGTGGCAGGATCGGGTGTAGAGGTGGGCGGTTTTGGGGAGCTTGGGCCAGTAATACTTTTCACGAATACGGGCCAGTGTCCGGCTGTAAGCAAGGTGTCCGGACGTCGGGTCGTCATGACATGCTTGAAAAATCTCCTCTCGAAGGTCGGCCGGGATTACCAGCAGCCACGGCCAGTTGTTGTTTCCGAAGGTTCTCTTTGTAGAGCACACCTTGTCGAATGGCGAAAGTCGGCAGGGTTCGTCAGAAAACACGGGGCACGGTACTGCCGCCCCCTTCCAGGTGCTCGATTAATGCGCGCAGCTCAGGATCGTCCCGTTGACGTCGTGCCATGTCGTCGGTGTTGACTGCCCCTAGGAAGCACTCGTCGTCATTGTCGTCGCTGCAGCCGGAAGGGGTTTCTACGGGGGCTCTGGACAGGCAGTCGGCGTCGCAGTGCTTGCGGCCTGACTTGTAGACCACAGTCATGTTCAACTCTTGTAGTCGGAGACTCCATTGAGCGAGGCGTTCTGAAGGGTCCTTGAGGTTCGCAAGCCAGCAAAGCGAGTGGTGGTCTGTCACCACGCGGAACGGGCTCCCGTACAAGTACGGACGAAACTTCGTGATTGCCCAGACGACCGCAAGTCATTCTTTCTCAGTCGTGGAGTAATTTTGCTCCGCCTTGGACAGTGTCCGACTTGCGTAGGCGATGACTCTTTCGATGCCTTCTTGCACTTGGACCAGTACTGCGCCGAGTACCGCGTTACTTGCGTCCGTGTGAATCTCGGTTTCCGCATCCTGATCGAAATGACCAAGCACAGGTGGAGTCTGGAGTCGTCGTTTCAGCTCGTCGAATGCCTGCTGTTGCTCCTCGCCCCATTCGAACTTCTCGGCGCCCTTCGTGAGGTTTGTGAGTGGTGCGGAAATTTTAGCGAAATCCCAAACGAAGCGTCGATAGTAGGCGCAAAATCCAAGGAACCCTCCCACGGCCTTCTTGTCTGTCGGAGATGGAAATGCCGCGACGGCGCGAGTCTTCTCGGGTTCTGGGCGGACGCCTTTGTTACTAACCACGTGGCCTAGAAACTTCAGTTTGTCATAAGCGAACCGGCACTTTGACGGCTTGAGTGTGAGTCCGGCGGCCTGAATGGCTTGGAGAACAGCTCGGAGTCGTCGCAAGTGCTTGTCGAAGTCACTTGAAAACACTACGACGTCGTCAAGGTAGACGAGACAGCTCTGCCACTTCAGCCCTGCCAGTACTGTGTCCATGACACGCTGGAACGTTGCCGGCACCATGCATAGGTCGAAAGGCATGACCTTGAACTCGTACAGGCCATCAGGCGTAACGAAAGCTGTCTTCTCTCGGTCCCGTTCATCGACTTCAGTCTGCCAGTAGCCACTCTCCAGGTCCATCGATGAAAAGTATCGAGAGTGGCGCGGGCGGTCTAGCGTGTCATCGATTCGGGGGAGTGGATAGACGTCTTTCTTCGTTACCGCGTTCAGCTGCCGGTAGTCTACGCAGAACCTAAGGGTTCCGTCCTTCTTCCTAACCAGCACGACTGGCGAGGCCCACCGACTGCTGGAAGGCTGAATTATATCGTCGTTCAGCATTTCTTCCACTTGCTGTTGGATGACCTCCCGTTCTTTTATGGAGACTCGGTACGATGATCGGTACACAGGGAGCGCGTCGTCGTCGGTGACAATGCGATGATTCGCAACGGTGGTTTGGCGCACCTTCGACGACGTCGCGAAGCAGTCGCTGTATTCGGTGAGGAGGTCACTCAGCTGCCGTCGTTTCGGGTCTGGAAGCTTGGGGTCAATGTCAAGCTGCGCTGGCGGCGTAATGTCTTGCTGAGGTGGCGATGATTCTTCAGCAATCGCGGGGATTTCGGCGGAGTTCCAAAGTTCCTCGACGTGGCCCACAGCGGCACCTTTTGTGAGGTGTTGCGTTTCTTGTCGGAAGTTTGTCACGAGGACCACGGTGCGCCCATCCTGGAGTTTAGTCACTCCTCTTGCAACGCCTATTCCTCTTCCTAGGAGCAATTGAAGGTTGCCTTCAAGAACAACTTCGCCGCAGGTAGCTGCATCGGTCACGACGGGTACGACAACACTTGATCGCGGCGGCAGGTTCACGTGGGCGACAGCGACTCGGACGGTGGCTGACGCTGTTTGGGGTATCTCTGAAGGCGGAACAGGCTTGCGCAGCGTCAATCTGTTCTCACCAAGGTCGATGACGGCGCCGTATTCACACAGAAAGTCCATGCCGAGGATGACGTCTCTGGAACAGTCTTGTAGAACGACAAACTTCACAGGGCACGTCTCACCGTGGATCTCGACTCGAGCAGTGCATCTCCCGACTGGTGTAATGAGATGTCCTCCGGCGGTTCGTATCTGAGGTCCATCCCACGACGTCATGACTTTTCGAAGGCGGCGGGAGAGCCTCCCACTCAAGACTGAGTAGTCTGCTCCGGTGTCCAGGAGTGTCGATGCGTAGAGGCCGTCGATAACAACGTTTAGGTTGTTGGACACCGTTGCAGGAGCGTCGGTGCGATGCGGGGCGTCGGGAGAGTGGGAGTGCTCCGTCGATCTTGGAGGCTCTTTGCTTCCGTCGTTTTCGGCAACGTCACCTCCAGGCGTTGCCGCACTTAGTTTTCCCGGCGACGGAGGGGAGACAGGCTCTCTCGGCGGGGTCGTGGCGCTGGAGACGCTGAGCGTTGTGGCGATGGGGAGCGGGCTTCACGGCGGAGAGACGACACCGGGGAGGGAGAGCGTCGGAGGTACTCCTCGATGTCGCGAGGGCTTGCGTCGTACCTCGGGCGCGGGTCGTTCGGGTGGAACCCGCGCAGCACCAGTTGTCTGTAGGGGCATCGACGGTAAATGTGGCCGGCTTCACCGCAGTGATAGCACAGCGGGCGTCAATTGGCCGTTCGCCACACGTCGGTCTTCCTTGCCCTAGCTTGTTCTGGGCGAACGTGCGCCCGATCTTCCTGGCGTCGGGAGTACTACGGCGCTGGAGGTTCACGTCGGGAAGGCACCATGTACGGGCGCGCGGCTGGTAGAGCTCGTCAAACCATTGCGGCGTAGCTTAGAGCTGGCCCCTCCTGTGCTGCTGCGGTGACGGGAGTCTCGGGCTGGAAGGCTCGGTGAACCTCCTCTCGGACGACCTCGACGAGTGAGGGTGAGGATGGGCGATCTGCAGCAGGTAGGGCCTTGCGGAGCTCTTCCCGGACGATCTCCCGGACGATCTCCCGAAGGCTGTCGCCACCGCTGGTATTCAAGTCCAGTAGGGCAGCTGCGACGGTTGGAGCACCAGGCGCGCCGGCGAGTCGGTGGTAGTGGCTTGCTCGGGCCGTCAGTGCGCGCTCGATATTGGTGGCTTCGGTTACAAAACCATCGACCGTCGTCGGGGTTTGCGTACCAAGCCTCCGAAAATTTCGCTTTTCACGCCACGCATGAGAGCGCGAACTTTCTTCTCTTCGACGGCCTCCGGATCGGCTCGGGCACTAAGACGAAGGACATCCTCAACTTAGCTTGTTACACTTTCGTTGGGGCCTTGCACCCTTGTTTGGAGGAGGTCCTCCGCTCGCTGCCGGAGGTGGTAGTTAATGAAGGCCCGCTTTAATTCGGCGGCGCATAGTTCCCACGAAGCAAAGGAGGCTTCGTGGTTCTCATACCAGTGCCTCGCGGTGCCTTCAAGTGAGAAGTAAAGGTTCTGGAGGCGGTGCTCGTCCGTCCATCCGTTGTGGCGGGCTACACGTTCATAATGATGCAGCCAGTGTTCTACATCCTCGTGCGCGTCGCCGTGAAAGGGCGTCGGAGTGCGGGGAGTGACAGGCAGGATGACGACGGGTTGGGCACCCTACCGAAAAATCCGGTATATATTTTTGCTATGCGGATTATGGAACCGGAAATCTATCTGGATTCTATCTGGATTTTAGGTTTTCAGAAATTATTCCTTTGTCTGCAATCTAGATTTCGGGTTTCCAGAAACAAATTTCCGGTTCCATAATCCGGATAGTGAAAAGTTATACCGGAGTTTTCGGAAGGGCAGTCATCGTCGTAATCTTCTTTTTCGGCTTCTGTGGCAGGGGTCCGAATTCCGGGAGTTGGCCTTTGGTACGGCGGCTTGCTCGGGCGTTGGAGTCTTCTGCGAAGGGTAGCCCGCCGGGGCTGAGCACGTCACTTGGCCGGCGTGTCTTCGGAGGGGTACGGTCGACGGGCATGAAATGCAGTACCGAGCACCTCCACCAGAATGTCACGGATGAAAACTGATGAGGCGATGATAACTGACGAAACTAAGCGTTTATTGGGGCGAACGTGTGCCCAAAAATAAAAAAGGAACAGAAGAAAAGAGTAGAGCGTCGCGGGCGTCGATGGCGGCGTAACAGCAGGATCGTACGCTGAGGCGAGACTGACTGCGGCTCGCCACGCGGAGCCCTTATGTACAGTGCTCAACGAAACGAAATGGGCCAGCGGAACGCGTGGCCTCCAGAACTTGCTGCGCCATCTACCGATAAAAGACGGGCTGCCTGGTGACGCGAGTCGGAGGTGTGCAAAGCTGATACGAGCGCTCATCGGCTGTTCCCACGCTGTGCACAACCCCCGATGGGTAATCTCTGCAGAGTGATAGCCTTTTTTATTATTTAATCGCCGCGTGGTTTTATCGCGATCTGTTTGACGCCCTGTGCATACTTTTATCTTGTCTCAAATATGAAAGAAAAGGAACAAAAGGGCAATATTTTGTTCTTTTAATAAAAAGCACAGTGCCATTTCACTTCACATTTATTTTTCTATAAATTGTCGGTTCACTGCCATCAGTATCCATTTGTGAAGATGCCGTCGCGAGTGCCAATTCACGAACGCTGGCGAATTGTGGCCCTATGCCGCGCGGGAATGCCCCAACGAGAAGTCGCCCGGATGACAGGAAGGACCCGAACCGCAGTGGCCCGAATTTTCACGGCGTTTCGAGACGACAACGGCCGCATCCATGACGCTCCTCACGACGTCCGCCCAAGGTCCACTACCGATGAGGAAGATCGATGGATCGTCGCGGCTGCAGTCGACCAGCCTTTTATTACGGCCCGTGACATTCGAGGCGAACTTGGTCTGAATGTCAGTGACCAACCTGTGCGACGCCGTCTTGCAGAAGCGGGTATTAGGAGCTATGCTGCGTGCAAGAAGTCAATTTTAACTCCTCGACAAAAAGATATCCGCCTGCGGTTTGCCATGGAAAAGACATCATGGACGATTCAAGACTGGAAAACCGTTGTTTTCAGCGACGAGTCCTCTTTCTCAACTCACTGGCACCAAGGAAAACAAGTTTGGAGACCGCGAGGTGCACGGTATGTTACTTTTGAGCAACACGACAATTTTTAACAAGTCGGATCTTATAATTTGTGATTTTGATGTTTCAGGTATGATGCCCCTTACTTGCAGCGTGTGGGCAGGAGTGGGCGACAAACCATTAACGTCTGGGGGGCATTGTCAGCGGAAGGACTTGGTCCACTTGTAAGAATCCAGAGGCTTAACTCCGAAACGTATTGCGACGTCATTGAGCACGAGCTCATTCCTTACGTTCTTGAGGGACCTTTCCCTGACGGATGCTTTTTTTTCAACATGACCTTTGTCCTGTTCACCAGTCAAATCGTGTGCGTGACCTTCTAGAGGAACGCGGAGTGGCGCTTATGCCATGGCCCCCAAAAGGGGCTGACATGAACCCCATCGAGAACATCTGGGGAAACATGAAGATCCAGCTATCGCGGCGAGGACTTCACTCCGTCACGACTGACCAGCTATGGGATGCTGTGAAGGAAGAATGGGACAGGCTGCGGCAATGTCCAGAGTTGGTGGTGAATCTTTATGAATCCCTTCCGCGTCGCATGAATGCTATTTGTGAAGCCAATGGAGAGTTCTGCAAATATTAGAGTAAGGTGCTGATAATAAAACAAGCACGTTACTTATATTATTTTTTTTTCTGGTAGGCGCAGCATTGTGTAACATGTCAAATAAACTATGTTGACACAGCACACGCTTTTTAATGACTGTCAGACGCTCGCTAAAATTGAATAAAACCACGAAAAAATAAAACTATCTGCATTAATATATTATAGCTGCAAAAGGCCGGACGCGCTGGCTCATCAATCTTTTATGGAATAAAAAATGAAGCTTTATCTTTTCTTTTTTATATATTTGAAGCAAGATAAACTCATGCACATCATCACGACAGTGTCTCTGAGGAAAAATAAACGTGGTCACTCCGCAAAATCATGGCCTGCTCAGATTATCGGGGGTTGCGCGCCTGTGTGTGAACAGCCGCTGAGCGCTCGTATCAGTTTTGCGCATGTGCGACTCGCGTCACCAGGCAGCCCGTCTTTTATCGGTAGATGGCGCAGCAAGTTCTGGAGGCCACGCGTTCCGCTGGCCCATTTCGTTTCGTTGAGCACTGTACATGCGTGGGTTTCTGGAATAATCGGCGTAGAATGTTCGACGCGTAGAACATTCGGACCTCGAACGAGCAACACGGTTCTCGAATTTACCAGAACATTTACGTCAGAGTCCACAAAAATACGTCGCCGCGGTCAGGAATCGAACCCTGGCTTTTCGCGTGAGAGGCAGGTACGATAACCGTTAGGCCACGCGCGCGCTACCTACTTGGACGCGCGCGGCAATATTAAAAATAGGGCAAAAAAGAAGGGACAAAAAGACGAAGAAGCACACAGGACAAGCGCTATCTGGCAACTAAAGTTTATTGAATGCTTACATCTCTGCTATCGCCGTGCACGCGCTTAGTCTCGTCTCAACAAAAACACGGCGTACCGCCAAATCAGCAGATACAACCCGCCCACCGCCTGTTCCAAAAAGTCAGCAAAACAGCTACATCACCCCGCCGCACAATCCGAACGAGGAAAGGAATAAAAAAAAACGCCGCGTTAATATTTACAAGTTAGTGTTAATGAAACTGTACTCTTTCGGCTGCATATACACCGATGCGACGCGTATGCAAACGTCTTTGTCACAAGTATGCATTTTTGCCGCCTCCAGCAACTCTCGTTCTATCCTTCCTTTGTTGCGTCCCTCCACCTGCGCACCGTCCAGCCTGGGTGAATAACCACAAGTTTTACAAATGCCCCGGCTAGTGGGAACTGCAATTGTTGCCAAGAGAAGCCGCATGCTCTCGAAGGCTATCATTTAAGCAACGTCCCGTTTGCCCTATGTGAACACGACCACACGTTAAAGGAATTCTGTAAACCACCTCAGTAGCACAAGACACAAACTTTGTGACATGTTTCTTGCTGCAAACAGGTTTCTTCACTTTCGGCCCGCTCACCATAGCGCACAATTTTGACAATCTGCACGGCGCAGTGAAAACAACGTCCACGTCGAACTTAGACGCGTCCTTTTCAGATTGTGTGACACCTTATGAATGTAAGGTAGCACTACAAAATTCTTTGGTCTCCTCTTAGGTACAACGGAAGAGCTTTTCAACTTTTTTAGAAGGGATTCCGCAACTCCCTGTATTAACACCGAGGGAAACCCGAAGTGTTTCAAGCGAAGTGTCTGGAGGTCAAAACTGTCACTAATTACATGCGGACAGGACTTCATTAGTGCCGACCGGAGGCACAGCGAGGCGATGCCCCTCTTTATCAATTTAGAGTGGGCTGAGTCAAAAGCCAAAAGGGCCTTTTTGTGCGTTTCCTGTACGTCCCGCACACATGGTCAAGGGAGTTAAAGACAACTGGACATTTAAAATCGTAAAACTCCTTCCAACAAAAGTTCGTAAAAAAAATGTAAATGCTTAGAAGATCTGCTAAAAACCTCCAGAGTAGTCTCGACTAAAGAGACCAGGCTTTGCTCTGCAGGAACACTAACAAATATAATAAAATCGTTGACGTACCTAGAAACCTTCACAACGGGGATGTCAGCCAACTCATGCAAAACCGAGCGGTCAAACTTGGCAAGAAAAATCTCACATAGTACAGGCGCCACACTAGACCCGATACAAATGCCACGCCTCTGCACATACACCTTGTCCTCAACGCAAAAAGCATTGAGTTTAGGTAGCAGTCCAACACTTCCAGAAAGGCATCAGTCGTAACCCCACACGCATTTTTAAAGGCAAGAACGCCCGATGTCTCAATCAGTTCCCGAACTGCAACTCGAAGTTCGTCGTGTGGAACCGAATAAAACAATTCCTCAACGTCCAAAGAGAAAGCGTTGTTCACTCCAGGTAGGCCCTCCCGTAGTACGTCGATGAGGTGGTCCGAACTGCTCACCTTGTATGGGTGTTCTCGGATGAGGTTACTCAGGTGCAGCTGCAGAAACCTGCTCACCTGGGCCCGCTGTATCTCTCTGTGACGGTGGCTCTGAAGGGGCACTCAACTTTGTGCGTCTTTGCCGCAAAGAACATCTTCAGGACATCCTATGTGAGATTTTGCTTCCTATGTACTATGTGAGATTTTTCTTGCCAAGTTTGACCGCTCGGTTTTGCATGAGTTGGCTGATGCCCCCGTTTGAAGGTTTGTAGGTACGTCGACGATTTTATTATTTTTGTTTGTGTTCCTGCAGAGCAAAGCCTGGTCTCTTTAGTCGAGACTACTCTGGAGGTTTTTAGCAGATCTTCTAAGCATTTATAATTTACTTACGAACTTCCGTTGGAAGGATTTTTACAATTTTTAGATGTCCGGTTGTGTTTTAACTCCCTTGACCATGTGTGCTGGATCTACAGGCCACGCACAAAAAAGGCCCTTTTGGCTTTTGGCTCAGCCCACTTTAAATTGATAAAGAGGGGCATCGCCTCGCTGTGCCTCCGGTCGGCACTAATGAAGTCCTGTCCGCATGTAATTAGTGACATTTTTGACCTCCAGACACTTCGCTTGGAACACTCCGGGTTTCCCTCGGTTTTAATACAGGGAGTTGCGGAATCCCTTCTAAAATTGTTGAAAAGCTCTTCCGTTGTACCTAAGAGGAAACCAAAAAATTTTGTAGTGCTACCTTACATTCATAAGGTGTCGCACAATCTGAAAAGGATAGCGTCTAAGTTCGACGTGGAGGTTGTTTTCACTGCCCCGTGCAGATTGTCAAAATTGTGCGCTATGGTGAGCGGGCCGAAAGTGAAGAAACCTGTTTGCAGCAAGAAACATGTCACAAATTTTGTGCCTTGTGCTACCGAGGTGGTTTACAGAATTGCTTTAACGTGTGGTCGTGTTTACATAGGGCAAACGGGACGTTGCTTAAATGATAGCCTTCGAGAGCATCCGGCTTCTCTTGCCAACAATTGCAGTTCCCACTAGCCGGGGCATTTGTAAAACTTGTGGTTATTCACCCACGCTGGACGGTGCGCAGGTGGAGGGACGCAACAAAGGAAGGATAGAACGAGAGTTGCTGGAGGCGGCAAAAATACATGCTTGTGACAAAGAAGTTTGCATAAGCGTCGCATCGGTGTATATGCAGCCGAAAGAGTACAGTTTCATTAACACTAACTTGTAAATATTAACGCGGCGTTTTTTCGATTCCTTTCCTCGTTCGGATTGTGCGGCGGGGTGATGTAGCTGTTTAGCTGACTTTTTGGAACAGGCGGTGGGCGGGTTGTATCTGCTGATTTGGCGGTACGCCGTGTTTTTGTTGAGACGAGACTAAGCGCGTGCACGGCGATAGCAGAGGTGGAAGCATTCAATAAACTTTAGTTGCCAGATAGCGCTTGTCCTGTGTGCTTCTTCGTCTTTTTGTCCCGTCTTTTTTGCGCTATTTTTAATATGAATGTCCATTACCAACTTGCCCAGCAGACCAAGCTTTTACACCTGAAGCCGGACGTCGTAAACAGCAGAGTTCATCTGCGCGAGGCATTTCCCTACAACTTCGCTGGGACCTGTGGAATGAACGATTTCTTCTTTCACGCCAAACACGTGACGGCCCGCATAAAGTTGTTCCCCTCACTTCAAAGACTTTTCTTTGAAATATTCTGCGATGTCGTCAATTCTTCTAAAGCCGCAAAAGAGCACCGTCGGATCGCGCGTGCGAGCCGCCATTTTCAGATGGGAACATACCAATCGTTCTTAGGTCGACCACGGGCGGCGCTGGGGAGCGCAAGCGACAGTGGCGCCGGTGTGGCCGCCCGGAGGGTATAAAGAACTAAGCGCGACAATTTTTTTGCGCACGATGTCCACAACTAAATATATATATATATATATATATATAAATGTTTTTATCAATAAATCTAAAATTATTAGTACACGGTTAGGTTCGCGTTTGTAAAGTTCATTTTTTTTTTTACGAAAGAGTTACACATAAAAGACACCACGGACAGCACATCGTCCGACTTTCAACACACGATGAATTGCCGACGCTCGCTGACAGAAGGTTGCGATTCTGCGCGAACAATTTCGGAAAGATGCTGCGTAGGATACGCCGGGCGCAACGGCTTCGCGACGGTTTGAGGTGCAAAGGATTCGCGACGACGAAGTAGCGTCTTCCAACTTCAGTAATCTAACGGGGCTCGAGAGTACCACGCTCACATTTCCGCAGATCTAGCGCGGCCGGCCAGATGGAGGCGCAGTATTCTCTAGCGTCGCGATTGCTACGTCGTTTCTCTGACTACACTGATGACATGTGCACTGGCAGTCGAAGCAGCCGTCTCGAGACTTCATTCGAGTCCAATAGACGACTTTCTAGAGTGATAGACTCTCGTAAAACTGAGAATAAAAGTCACTTCGTCGACAATTACAAATATGCAAAGAAACATTAGATATAAAAAATAGAGCAAGCAGAAAGAAATACAAAGATGGCAGGGGCACGGACAAAGTAGAGGACGTTAACGCTACGGAATGCACATACATACAAAATACAATGGAAAAGACAAAAATAATTAAATCTAAAAACGGAACTAAGTTTTCAACGCCGAGGTAAGGCAATGTGGGGGGGGGGGGCAGCCGGCAAAAAAAACTGCAATAGTCCTATAGGCAGCTAAGGACGTATTTGTGATCGCGGTTATAAAGCACCGGCGACGTACGCCCCATGAAGTTGGCTAAATAAAATTCCCGCCCCGAGCTTGCGCGTGAATGACTCTTTTCTACTTTCCTACTTCTGCAATGCAAAAAAAGGGTCGCTGGTTTATAGCCTAGGCGACACAAATACCGATAAGCCATTGGCTATGGCAGTGCAATATTGACCAGCCTATACCATGACATCACCAATATTGGAAAACTCTTGGCTTTGACAGTTTAGTATTAACCAGCTTAAGCCAGCGTATATTCAATATCGGAAAGCCATTGACTCTGACAGTCCAATATTGTAGAGGTTATGCCTTCATATATCAAATATTGGAAAGCTATTGGCTTTGAAAGTCCAATATTGGACACCTTATGCCGGCGTATAGCCAATATCAGAAAGCCAGTGGCTCCGACAGTCCAATATTGGACAGCTTATGCCGGCGTATATCCAGTATTGGAAAGCTATTGGCTTTGACAGTCCAATGTTCACCAGCCTATGCCAACGTATCACCGATATCGGAAAACCATTGGCTTTGATAGTCCATTAATGTCCAATGTGATTCCAATATTGGGAAACATATGGCTCATTGGTCCATTGTTGGGCCATTCTTTGCCACATCAAATCCAATGTTGGCCCAATACGGTGTGCTGCCTGGGGGAGGTTAAGGCATTTGTGGGGCTGCTTGCTTTTTATTCTCGTTTCCTCCCAGACTTAGCTGCCACACTGGGACCTTTGTATGAACTCTTGAAGAAAGACAAGAAGTGGCAGTGGTCCGAAGAATGCCAACAGGCTGTAGACAGAAGTAAAGCTAAATTGTGCATTGCTGGGGTAATTGCACTCTACGACCCTAGTCTACCCCTTCGAGTGACGGCCGACGCATCCAGCTATGGCCTCGGAGCAGTCTTAACCCAAGATATGGTAAACCGGGACTACAGACCAGTGGAGTTTGCGTCCAGGACGCTTACTGTGGCTGAACAGAACTACGCACAAGTGGAAAGAGAAGCCTTGGCACTAATATTTGCGGTCAAGAAGTTCCACAGGTATCTCTTTGGGCGTTCGTTCATCTTGATAACTGACCATTACCCGCTAACGTCGATCCTGGGACCTAAGTATTCTAGAACAGCCATAGCTGCTGCGAGGATCCAGAGGTGGCGCTTGTTACTTGCAGAGTACAGCTTTAAGATCCTGTACCGCAAGGGCGGGAATCTCGGGGATGGTGATGCCCTATCGAGACTTCCTCTGAAGACAACTGTGGGAGAGGAAAGTATGTTGAAATATTTTTCACCCACACAGCAACCGCTTCTTCCAAGTGCCGATGTGGGGAGGGAGACCCTCAGCGACCCCTTGCTGCAACGTGTCCTTGAACACACCAAGATAGGTTGGCCAAAATCCGTGCAAGATCCAGGGTTGCAGCCCTTCTGGCAGAGGCGGGAGACGCTGTCAACGGACCAGGATTGCCTACTGTGGGCTATTAAAGTCGTGATTCCACAGGCACTGCAGGCTGCGGTCCTCAAGAGCGTGTATGAAGAACATCCAGGAATGATGTGTATGAAGCAACTTGCGAGAGGGCATGTGTGGTGGCCCGGAATTTGCGCCATGATCGAGAACAAGGTGCAGTCGTGCGAGATCTGCCAAGCGGTTCAAAACGACGTTCTTGCAGTACCACTCCAGCCATGGAAGATGACCTCACGGGTCTTCGAACGTATTCATTTGGACTTTGCAACCAAGTCGGGAACTAACCTGTTTGTTTTGGTTGACAGTTTTTCTAAATGGATTGATGTCCTGCCCATGTCTTCCACAACCGCTCCCCAGACAGTCGAGAAACTTATGGCTGTCTTCGCACAGTTTGGACTACCCGAAGAAGTGGTGACTGATGGAGGCCCCCAGTTTCGAAGTGAGGAGTTCAAGAGCTTCTTGAAGGATCAAGGAGTGGTGCACACCATGACCCCACCCTACCACTCGGCTTCGAATGGCGCCGGGGAGAAAGCTGTGCAAACAGTCAAGCGAGCGCTGCTCAAGCAAGTACTTGAAGACTAACCTCCGAGGGAAGAGAAGAAATATCCAGGAGAATTTGTCGTGTTTCCTACTTGCCTACCGGACGACACCAAACACAAGTACTGGAAAGGCCCCTGCAGAGCTGTTCCTGGGACGGCTTCCGCAGACCCGACTGTCGCAGCTCAAGCCAGGTGACGTCCCTTCCACGAGGAGAAAAGCAGAACAAGAAAAAGGAGCTGGTAGGCAAGCGCATTCAAGTGGGCGACAGAGTTTGGGTCAGAAATGTGAGGGGGGAGAGAGTAAACTGGACTAAAGGAATTTTAGAGAAAGTAATCAGTCCGGTTACATACCTGGTGCGGGTGGCTAACCAGATTTGTTATGTGCATGCTGATCACTTGAGCTTTCGAAGTGAGGGCTCGTCCCGATCAGCCTCTTCGGAGAGTGAATCGAGTGACATGGAAAGTGTTGACGAAGCGGCCGAATGTGAGGTGCCTATGCCACCGCATGCTGATAGTAGCATAGCTGCTCAGGAAGTTCGACTGTCATGCAGAGCTCGACGTCCTCCAAATAGACTGGTGTATCAGTGTTCGTTTATGTAAGTGTGGAGGAGTGTTGTGTATGTATAAAACAATGTAGCAGGTACCCATTCCTACCACCAGGGTGCGCTTGTCTTTGCCCTGTAAAGTGTGTCTTCGTCATATTAAATTGGTTCTTTGTGTGCTGTTCCCCTGAGTGGGAGCTTCTGTTCTTCGGCGCTTCGGCGCGACACGAATTCAAATACTTAGGTGCCATTTATCTCTCCGAACCTCTGCTTCAATAGCCACATATCCTGGACTGCTCAGAAGGCATCAGCAAAGCTATGGCCATTGAAGAGGCGGCTGAAGCACTGTACCCCTGCAACCAAGCTTGCAATCTACACGACTGTATTAAGACCTGTTTTAGAATATGCGGATGTTGTTTGGGACCCTGCGACTAAACTCAATATTGATCGACACGAGGGGGTACAGAAGAAAGCACTGCGCTTCATTTACAACGAATACAAAAAAATGAGCTCTATCACTAACTTGTACAATACGTCGAAAATTGAGCTTCTTTTAACCCAGCGCATACTTAATCGTCTGAAGCTTTTGTATACCATTGTATATGACTCATACTGCCTTTCATTCGGCAGATTTATGCAATTTAACACATCCTGACGTACGAATTAAGTACTCCAACACAATTCTGGTACCTTACAGCAGAACTGATTGTTTAAAACACTACTTTTTCGTACGAACCAAGAAAGGGACACTGAGAGGATATTTATGCTCGCCAAGGTTTTTAGTTGTACGTGACATATGAGAGCCCAACTACCCAGAACAGAATTTGCGGCTCGAAATTCGGTTTCTTTCCGCCCGAAAACTGCCAATCGAGAACTGGCCGGTTTGAGTCGCGCTCACTCTCTTTTCCGTGGTCACGGGCCGTTTTATAAGGTTTCGAAGCGACCGCCAAATTTAATCAAAGTCGTGGGTCGTTGAAGGCACACAGTCAATATTAAAAATAGAAAAAAATATGAAACCAATTGTTCGTTGCTTCCAAAAAGCTGCGAATACGTTGATTGAAAAGAAAAAGGTAGCACACACAACCGGAAGCATTCTGTGCGTTCACTGAAAATTCTCAACATGGCGTCGTTTCGCGTATCGCGGGACTAGAGGCGCTGGACTAGCGGATGGCAGCGGACGACGGGCATTGGACCTCTACGTCAGAACTGTCGTTCACGGTACCGGTGAATTCTGTCTTCCTTCGAAAGAGAAATTTTCGACCGATCAAAAGAACTGATATTCATCCCGTACGACACGCCCGACCACCAAACCGATTGCACGGAGACGTCGCCGAGCCGTCGTCCTTTCTCGTTGCTGAAGACATCGCTCGCTCAAACGTCAAGCACGAAGTGCGTACATCGAGTTGAATACGAACGCGTACGGTTTCTTTATGAGGTGCGAATTCGGCCTCTGCGTGGTGCTGCCCGACTTCAAGCCGGAAGTGCATGTAATGAAGGGAAATCGGCAACAAACTTCCGACATAGAGTCTACCGTCTCCATTAGTACGCACGGAAGAGTTCCTTTAATAGCTCAGTGGAAAGACATCCGATTTACACGCAGCGGGCACCGGTTTGATCCCTGGTGTTGGTGTACCATTTTTGTTTTGTTCAAGCATTTTGCGATGTTTACAGTTCTTTTTTTTTAGCAATTATCACTGAAAAATACAAATGTTGTGGACGATACGTCGCTGAAATAAATGGTATGAAATTTCATTTTTGACACCTGCGAACTCAATGTAGTCACTTTCCACAAAATGCAAGGAGCACATGAATCGGGTAGCGTCCGCTTTCCGAGCTTCGCGTAACTGTTCTATAGGAATTGCAGCCAGCCATTGATCCCGACCCGTTGATCTTTTGGAAACTTGTGCACTCTGCCGCAAAATGCCACCTTCAGATGCAGAACATGTGAGGCAACTCTTCACGCAACATCTTGGGAGTATTCTTTTAGGAGCCGATCACGGGAATTCACCACACTACGGCACTCGGGCACTCACTACTAATTGCCAACACTTAAATGTACAAAACAACTCATCTTGAAGTACAGAACAGCGAGCGGGACAAACATAACTGCAAAGGAAGCCCACGGCGAACGAACGCATTTCGTCTGCTACATGCAAAGAAAAAAAAAACCGCACGGGCGGGTGTAGCCACGTGACTTCCGCCAGTCTCACTATCCTCTCCACTTCCCCGTGTGGTGCGGGAGTTTCGGTTTTGCTTTCGAGCATTTGCGTTTTTTGGCTTTATTAAAAAAAAAAAATACGTGACTCTGTAGCAAAATATTAATTGGGTAATATTCCGACACCATAATGAATCGCCTGACAAAAAAGGAAAAAAAAAAATTTTGAGGGGTGTCAGTGTCACTGTAACGAATGGAATACTCTTCCTGCCAACATTACCAATGTCTCGTTCGTTCAGGAATTCGCTTCGTCATTACAACGTTATTTCTTCGATGTGCAGTCCTAGATGTTTTTTCTTTCACTAGCGTGTAATATGGTTTTCTTCTTGTGTGTTGCCCTGTGTGCCCTCTTCCCACATTTCATGAGATTTCGGCTCAAATAGTGGACATACAACAAAAATTATTACGTTTATAGATTGTTTTTTCTGTAGTCGACTATTATATCTAAAATAATTTTAAAAAATAA
>JABSTQ010008596.1:0-7500 GCA_013358835.2 Ixodes persulcatus | reverse complement strand
TTGGTTCCAGTTCAGTTTATAGGTAAAAAGTCCTAAATACTTGTACTCATCGACCCGTTTTGCGTGTTGTCCATCAAGTAAGTAACTAAATTGAACTGTTTTTTTTTTACAGGATACTGTCATGACGGCTGTATTCACATAACTTAGCTTCATTTGCCATTTTTTAGTCCAACGCAGTATCTCTTCCAAGGCTTCCTGCAGTGTAAAATTGTCGGTATGGCTTTTTATTGTTTTATATATAATACAGTCGTCAGCGAACAATCTAAGCGGGACATCAATATTGGCTGGAATGTCATTAATGTAAATTAAAAACAAAGTGGCCGAAGCACTGAACTCTGGGGCACTCCTGAAGTAACGGGCAGTTTGTCCGAATCAACTTTGTTATAGTGAATATATTAGCTTCTGTCTGAAAAATACGCGGCAGCAGCTTTGGATAAGACACCATGTCAAACGCCTTAGAAAAATCTAAGTATATTATATCAGTCTGGCCCCTCTCGTTAATGGCTTCAGCCAAGTTATGCGTAAATTCTATGAGCTGAGTTGTAGCAAAACTGATTTTCTAAAGTCATGCTGATTTCTATATATTAGGTTATGCTTATCTAAGTGACTTGAAATATGTGTAGAGATGATACGCTCTAGCGATGTGCACGTGGTGCTAGTTAAAATATTGGCCCGTCACCCTCTTTATGTATCGAAATTATTTTTGCTGTCTTCCAGTCATTTGGTAATACTGCATTCTCAAGAGAAAAACAAAACAGAACATGTAAATATTTGGACATCCATTCTGCGTACCGCTTCAAAAAAGTGTTAGGTATCATATCCTGCCTCGTAATTTTCTTAGTGTATAATTTATCAAACATTAGTTAAAAATTCCCTCCTGAGTTACGAAAATGTCACTAATTACGTCCGCATCGTTATCTTCGAGGCTTCGGATAACCCCGTCGTCAGTAGAAAATACCTATTTAAAAAAAGGAACTGAAATTTAGCCGCGGTAACATTACTTTGTACAGGTGACTTATCCTTAGGTGAGATATATTGCCAGAAATTTTGTGGCGCACTTGTCATGAAACAGCGGAGCGAAGTATTAAAGTATTTTTTCTTTGCTTCTGAGATTTCAAGTTTAAGCCGTGCGTTTTGTTCCGAAAGAAGCTAGCGTCATGTTTCTGTCGTATTAGATTTAGGCAGATTGCGTCTCAAACGCGACGCGTTGCTATACTGCAAATAAAGGGCTAACTATTCTGCGTTGTTCTGAAAAAAAGAAAAGGAAAACTGAGAGGGGGCCAAACAAAACTTCCGGTTTCGCAACAATCAACGCTTTTAAAAATTGTTAACAGAGCCAGTGCGCTGAAGCGTACGCTCGACGGTAAAGATTTTGTGTCAAATCGAATTCCCGAACAGGCGATAGGAATTTTACGATAAAGTCACACATCCGCCATGTTCAACGATACTAAAACACTCAGTTGAGAATCTCGCTCTCGAAACCTGGGCCGCTGGCGTCCACCGAGACCGAGCTAAATACGATAACAGCGCCACCCTTTAGCGACGAGTTGAAATATAAAAGTTGCTTTATAGGGCTAGTACAAGATGGCCCTGCGAGATGGCGCCACCAGCCCTTCCGTGACTCGACGGAACCAGCAAGAGCAGCCGTGCAGTTCACAGAGTGGCAGCGGCGGGAGAAATGGCATAGTTGCGATCGATATTAGCTCGGTACTAGGATAGAAATCGGCGCCACTTTTTCAGAGCAGGCTTTATGGCAGTTCCCCAACTGAGTGGAGTAGTAGAACAACTGTACCAACTCACACAGAAGTACAACAAACGCCCAAAGGGGCGGAGCCAAACCCGATCCGACCAATCACAGCGCAGTGGGGCGGGGCCCTTTCCCTCTCTCCCATCCCAGTGACCAATGAATGACAAGCAGTGGGTATCGATGACCCCGCCCACAGGAGAGTAGCCAGTGACCAGTGATCGGAGCTCAGCGAGGTCCCGTCACGGGTGAAGTCACGTGTCAGGCGCGTGCCAGAAGCGTGTCACTTACCATGACCGCAGGAGAGTAGCCAGTGACCAGTGATCGGAGCTCAGCGAGGTCCCGTCACGGGTGAAGTCACGTGTCAGGCGCGTGCCAGAAGCGTGTCACTTACCATGACCGCAGACCGCAAACCACAAACCGCAGACCGCAAACCACAAACCGCAGACCACAAGTGTGGTTGACCAGGTGTTGACAGCTGCGGTGATCATCTGACAACAACCACGTGATATCACACAGGGTCCGAGCTTCGTTCGACAGAGGGCGCTATTTGACTTCAATTGCGGCGCTCAGGGCGCCTCACGTGTGATGTCGCACAGGGTTCGAGCTGCGTCCGACAGAGGGCGCTCACTTTATGTCGCACAGGGTTCGTGCTGCATCCGAAGGAGGGCGCTGCGCTCCGGTCACATGACGGTCACGTGTTTTGCATTTGAATCGCTGCGCGGTAAATGCCCCTTTCATTCGATAAAAAAGGCTCCGCCGCCAGCGGGGAATCGAACTCGCGACCACTTGATCAGCAGCCCGACGCGGTATCCCCTGAGCTAAGAGCGCATCTTTTTTTTTTTTGTATTTATTGCATGGGAAGGTGACAAGACAAACGGCAAGCATACAGTTCGACAAAGTTATCACTTTTAAGAATACAATACAAACAATTAAACGGTTCTTGATCACATCAAAGTATTGTTATCGGTTTACGCTCTGGAAACGAAGAAATGATTAAAAATAAATGACATAGCTAAAAATCAGGAAGATGGAGACATCGATCAATGACAGCATACCAGTCTGGGCGTTCCTTAAGATGATCCAACACATTTTTCACGTGAGATGCAGTTTCTATAAAATTTGATTTTGTAGACCGGGGTGGATCGGCATTTCTGTCGATCATTCTCGTCTTCCAGAGACTATGCAAACCCATCAGCGTGAACAAATCATAAGGGAAACTATCGTTGGGTTTTAAAGGTAAAAACCGGATTGTGTAGGCGTTGACGTCCAAATCCTTTTTCAGTGTTCTCTGTAGAACGTCCCAGAAGAGGTAAGCGTCAGTGCAGAAAATAAAACAATGTTCTATAGTTTCTGGTTGGTTACAAAGACGACAATTCACTGACCATGGTACAAAAATTCCTCGTTCGCGAAGCCAGGGTTTCACAGGCAACGTTGCAGTGTGAAGTTTAAAGAAAAAAGACTTTGCGTTAGGTGAGACACTCAATTTTCGGACGCGCGTAAGAACATCTTGTCCTGGCCCATGGTTGAACATACTTCGATACAATGGTACAGGGAACGTTATGTCAAGAAGATCGGCATATAATGCTTTGCGTGAAATTGTAAATAAATATTCCAAAGAAAAACGGGCTCTTAGAAACTCTATTGCGCTTACTACTTCTCTGAGGAATCCCAAGGGACGTGATGTGCCCGCCGATACCGATGAAACCACCAAATAAGGTAAAGCATCTGAGAGTTCTGCCTGTAGGTAAGTGCGAAGGAAATGATGTGATGTTGTTCTGAAGAATAGAAAACGAGTTATTATTTGTTTTAAAAAGATATGTAATAGTCCGAGACCTCCGACATCAACAGGGCGAAAAAGATTGTCTCGTCGCATAGGTTCCCAGGTGGATTTCCACACGAAAGTAGCAAAAACCCTGTGAAACTTTTGAATGTGGATTCTGGCACAGCAAATAACCTGAAGGATATACCAAAGTTTCGCTGCAAGAAAAATATTACACGCTTTTGCTCGCCCAAAAACGGACCACTGATTTGTTTTCATAATGTTTGCTTGACTTTTGATTTTTGCCACTCGTTCTGTCCAGTAGTGGCCATTGTTCCGAACACATCTAAGGGGCACTCCTAAGTACTGGGGAGCGACGCAAGACCACGATATGCCAGCATATTCTGAGGGTGTTGTGGCCCATTGCCCGCACCAGAAGCCTACGCATTTCGTCTTATTAATAAGAGCACCGGTAGCATCACAGAAGTTTTTAGTTAAAGTGAAGACATTGTCTATGCTTCGCTTATCAGCACAAAAAAAAAGCAATATCATCGGCGTATGCTAACACCTTAACCTCTGTGGAGTAGAAATGATAACCTTCCACGGTAGGGTTTCTGAGTACGCTTAAGCACAAGGGTTCCAGATATAGAGAAAATAAAAGAGGGGATAAGGGGCATCCTTGTTTGACCGATGATTCTAGTCGAATTGGACTTGAAAGCGAACCATTGATTATAAGCCTCGTGGCACAGTTGCGGTAGCACATCTCAATACCCTTCAAGATTGTGGATCCTGGGTTTACGTGACGAAGAATATCGAAGAGGAAAGCGTGGGACACCCGGTCGAATGCCTTCGCCAAGTCTACTTGCACCATGGCAACTTGTCCAGCATGCAGAACGCAGGTTTCTATTACTGCACGTGCCACGTGTATGTTGGTTTGTATGCATCGCCTCTTAATTCCGCAGGTCTGGTGGTCACCAACAAGACTGGACGTAACAAACTGAAGTCTTTTTGTCAGAATTTTAGCGAAAATCTTATAGTCCACATTGCATAAAGTAATTGGCCGGTAGCTTTCAGCGTGAATGAGTTTATCTGGATCTTTACTCTTTGGAATCAAGACCGTGTGGCTGTTATAAAACGTAGGTGGCAAGGCTCCCACTTCATAAGCCTTCAAGAAGACCTCGAGTAAAAAAGGGCACAGTTGCTCTTTGTACTTCTTGTAAAATTCGGATGGGAGTCCATCAGGTCCTGGTGTTTTAGAGTTTGGTAGATGATCTACCGCCCATCGGACCTCTTCTAGCGTTAATGGTCCGCTAAGCAGGTCGCGTTGAAGCTGGTCAACCTGGGGCATCAAAGAAACCAAGGGCTTTGCTAATTGATTGTCTACGGATTGTTTGTGCCCAAAGAGGTTTTGGTAATGAAACTCAAACGTTTTTATAATGTCGTCTTCGTCTGTTGAGAGCGTCCCATTACAATTTAAAAGTTTAATTTTCTTTGAAAGTCCATTTCGCATCTCGTCGTCGATTGCGCGACGCGAAGGCGTCTCAGAGGATAGAAATCGTTGGCATCTAGACCGTACTAGTGCACCATGGTAACGGTTTTGTTCGTAACGCTGTATCTGACATTTAACGCGTGTAATTTCCTCCTGAAACAAACCGGGTGTTTCACACTCTAGCTCATAAAGAATGTGTAAATTTTTCAAAAGGGTAGATTCTTCTTTCTTTGCATGAAACGATGCAATGCACGCGTATTCAATTGCTTCGTTTTTAACCTCCTGCTTGAAAGAGTCCCATTGAGCAAAAATGCCGAATTTCTGATTTGTTGTTGCTTTGTTGAAACATTCGCGCACACGCTCTTCGAAATCTGTGTTCTCTAAAAGTCTCGTGTTAAATTTCCACAAAGCCCATTTTGGTTTTGCCTTACGTTGCGCGTCTGTTCCGATACGGACGCTCACAAGGCAATGATCTGAAAACGAAACTGGTTTCACGTCATATGCAGTCACATGTGAAAAAAGTGGACTTGATACGTAAATACGATCAAGCCTGGCATTACATGAAGCTTGGAGGTGGGTGTATCGGAAAGTAGTACTTTGAGAAGCTCCAACATCAAATAGGTGATATTCATATGTGAGAGTGTTGAGAGTGTCAACACTTCTGTCAGGTCGAGAAAGGGGTGTTGATCTATCGTTTATATTACAGACACAATTAAAGTCGCCGAACAAGATAATTTGTTTGTCGGTATCTAAGTATGGGGCAAGGTTTTCAAAGAAAGAGCATCGCTGTCGAACGTCGTTATGAGCATAAATACAAATTAATCGCCAGTGTGTGCCATGTAACGTGAAATCGCAACATATCAACCTTCCATCTTCATCGACGGCGTGTGAAAGTGACGTATATCCTAGCCTCTTCCTTAAAAACAAAAGGCACCCTCCCGACAACCCATCAGCATGACTAACACATACCTCATAATTTGAGAGGAAAGGGTCCAGTGCACGAGCCGTGTCCTCATCAGACGATATTTTTGTCTCCTGGACAGCAACAAAATCGATCTGTTCTTTTGAGAAGAGCCTATACAACTGCGATTGTCGTGCACGCGAACACAGTCCTCTGACGTTCATGGTAGCGAAGCTGAGGGGAGGAAATGCCAGAGAGTTGCTAGTTAGGGGGGCAGTGCATCGCCGTCTTTCCCCACATGGTCAGGCTGTGGGGTCTTGCTGTGTGGGTGTTCCCGTACCGTGGTCGGCTTGCGTTTCACGTCACCTCTCTCGTCGTTCTTGTCTTCTGAGTCACCTGCTATAGATGACTGGGACGTAGTCGTTGTTGAAGGAGCGGGTCGCTTGACGGGTGCTCCGCTGTACGGGGTGGGACGTTCTCGTCGAGGTAGCAGATGTTGGAGAGAAAGCTCCGGAGTCGTGTTTAAGGGAGGAAATTCGCTATTTGGCCAATCTTCCTTTGTTGCCTTGATTGTGTTTCCTTGCGTTACTGGACCTGGCCCTGCGTTAGGTGTCGTCTTCTCAGGGCTGACGGACTGGGACTGCTGTGTCAAAATTTCCAGCTCTGTTTTCGCTGTCAAGGAAGTGGGAGTGATGACCTCTCCTGTTGCGTCGACAACCTCGCTGATGTCCATGAGGTGCTCCTGGACAATGTCGTCAGTCGGGCCTCTTGATTGGCTAAGCTTGTCTGCGTAGGTAATCACACACTCACTCGTAGCGTGGCCATAACGGCGGCACTCCCCGCATCGTGGGGTTCTACACTCACGACGGATGTGACCTATGCGATTACATCGAAGGCATAGTGGAGGACGGCCCGGAACGAGCACCAAGCTTCGGCAGCCAAAGACTGTGAGCTGGTGTGGAAGTTGGCTTGCGTTCATCCCCTCCCGAAGCGTCAAGGTCACTTCTTTGTTGAGCGTCTCCATCTGTTCCATTCCGGCGCATCTCCACTTTTCTTTTACGATGGAACGAACTGTACCGAATGGTGCCAGCGCTTCCTCGATACGTTGACTTTCCATGTGGACGGGAAGCCATAATAGCTTCAGTTTTACGTCTCTGGTGTCCGGGTCGATAATCAGGCACCTGCGTCCCTTTACGCGCAGTTCAGCTTTGTTGACGAGTTTGGCCTTCGCATGTGCACTTGCGCAAGTCACCATCCATACGTGACTCATCTGGAATTGGCCTATCCCGATGATTTCCTGGCTATCGACCACGTCTCGTAAGGCGTCTCGGAAGTCCGGTGCTCTATATGGCCTCGCTGCCAGATCTCCGTGTAGAAATACCGAATTGAGGCTCAAATTACCTGTAGGTAGACGGGGTAGGACGGTCCGGTACTCTTCAGTCGTCATTTCAGTGATACTGGCCGAAGCCTCAGCAGTTCCCCGGCCTGTGGCCGGTGTATTTTCACTGGAGAGCATCGAAACGCGACCGTTTCGAACGGCGTCTTCTTCTTTCTCCCTACGAGCGCATCGCTTCCGAAGACCGCTTAAGTCGGGTTAGTTGTTT
>JABSTQ010008595.1:0-27000 GCA_013358835.2 Ixodes persulcatus | reverse complement strand
AAAGAAGAAGTCCTCTGACATTCTGGTATAAGCAATGTGCATATCTGCCTTTTTTTAATTATGCCTTAAAGGGATACTGAACCGAAATCTGTACGCCAATAAAGGCAGGGTGAGCGTTTTAACAGGAAGATATCTCGAACGGGTGGCTGTATTTTTGGAAATGAAAGACGCGATTGAGCGAAGCTGGCAGGCAGTCTGACGTCCCGTTTCCGGGCTCCTTGGCCTTCTCCTCCTCTCCCAGGCAAGCTTCGACGGAAGCCCCGTAATGTGACGTCAGACCGGTAATGTGACGTCAGACGGCATTCCAGCCTCGCTCATTCAATCTTTTTGTCCCCAAAACTACAGCTATCCGTTCCAGACATTGTTGTAGAATTGATGTCTTGGGGTTTCTAGCTTCCCATTGAATCCTCCTATGGCCTTTTTGCAAAGTACAGATTTCGGTTCAGTAGCCTTTAAGGTTGCATATGATATGTTGCTGCTGCATTGGTTATGTTATATATGCACTATTTAAATTTTTTTTCATGCCTTGTGTACATTAAGAAGTATTCTTTTAGTCAGCACGGTTTTTCTCTTTTTTTTTCAGTAATCTATGCATCATCCTAATATCAACTTTCATGCAATTGTTTATTTAGTTTCACAATATCCTGAGGGTTTGGCTTTGACCGTCTGTTATTTTGTGCCGCTGTTTGATGTATATCGAGACCTTTTTTGTGATTTTCGATGCACATCTTTTATTTGTGCTACTTTGGTGTTTTCTAATTATTGTATATTGTATGGAAAACCTCCTGGAACAACTTTTATCGTAATCTATACTAAATATAGATTTTTTTTGAAAAAATACTGTGTAAAGCTTTTTGTTTGAATAAATGAAATGTAAAATTTTATGCTTGCCTGCTGCTTTCATCAATGTATGCATACACAAAAATCCTGGACCAATT
Organism: Ixodes persulcatus; assembly: GCA_013358835.2. NCBI lineage: Eukaryota > Metazoa > Arthropoda > Arachnida > Ixodida > Ixodidae > Ixodes > Ixodes persulcatus. The sequence continues at coordinate 26,062 of JABSTQ010008595.1, read as the reverse complement.
TTATTTATTTTTAAATGTTGGACACTCGTTAAAAAGCAAATTGAAAGCCACACTTTGGAATGTAAACAAATAGTTGTGCCAGTTATTTACACAAAAATTATGCATGGGCATTTATTGTACAAATACTGCCGATATGGTAATAACACAATATTTGTGCTGTTGTATGTCGTGTATTTAAAAATAATAACATAGATCGATTTTCAATATTTTGATTGTAGTGCAACTTTGGTTGTTTTCTCAAACCTAAATCTAGACCTCAATACCATTCTGGTTCAAGTTTTCGTGATGGGACGGATCTGCGTCAACCAGATCCACTTAATTCTGAACTGGCCAAGCTCGGTGTAGTTTTCGGACTGGTCAGGTCCGGCTTGTTTTACCGGGCTGGTTTGGTCCGGCTTGGTTCACGGACGGAAACCGGTCTCAACTATATTCCGGCTTGTAGACATCCGGACTGTTTTCGTTCCATGGACATACAGGCCTTCATATTCCGCACTGCTTCCGGACTCATTTCAAGCCACCTTTTTGGTAGGGATGCAAAAAATATTACAATGCTTCCTCTTTTCGTCAGCAAATGGTCGCATTGACATAAAATGGAAACATCTCGGTTAAGGGGCTCCCCGTATCAAATAACACCGAGACATGGCAGTATGGAGGTGTGAATTTACCGACCGAGATTTGGAAAATCGGTTTAATTAATACTATATTTTGGTAGTGCCAGTACTAATGACCCTTGGGAATATATCTGTCAGAGTAACTACAGATCTATTTTTTTTTAGAACCAATTGTTAGTTCAGAACCCACCAATGTGACTATGCACCTAAAAATAGCAGTAGCTGTGATGCTGATGGAATGCAAATTCGACAAATTAAGCACGCTGCTGATATAATTGCTCCGTGTTAACCTTTATTTTAATCTTTCTCCCGAATCTTGTCGGTTTCCAGAAGAAGGCAAGTAGCGAGGCGTCCGTACTGTACAAAAAGGGAGTAAAAATCAGTTAGGTAAATTAGCCCTATTTCGTACTTCCAATGGAAAAGTTGCTCTACCGTTTAGTATATTTTTTGAATAAATGTGGCCTCATAACTTCATCGAAATTGGTTTTCCGGAGAACGTGTTGAACAGAGATGCCCTACTTGATCAAAAGGAATTTATTTTGGAACAGTATGAAAGCAAATAAATTATTTCTAGGGGTGTTCCTAGATTTTACAAAAGGCATAAGACTGTCTTAGTCACGAAGTCTTCTTCAAAGAGCTTTACATCTACGGTATTCACGGACATGCCCTACTGTTTTTTTACAGTCATAGCTACGACATCGCCAGCAGTATGGTAATATTAACGGTCATTCTTCTACTTTAAGGTCTATTGCGTCAGATGTTCCAGAACGAGGCATACTGGGACCTTTTCTTTTTAATTTGTTCATTAATGATATCATCAACGTTAATAATGCGGAATTTGTATTATACACAGAAGATACAAGCATTCTCTTTCTGCGGAACTCTGTGGCGAATTAATTGATATGGCAAGCTTTATTTTATCAAACAAAAAGCTGGGAGGACAGCAATCACTAAAAATTGATATTAATAAAACAAAAGCAGTCATTTTTACCAAAAAATAAGCCTCTGGTTTATCTCAAATTCTCCGCTATGACTCCTCTCCCATCGAAATCGTTCGCGGTTTCAAAACTCTAGGGTGTTTAACTCTTTAGCGAGACAATGAGCTAAGATAGTCATATAAACTATATTATTCCAAAACTTGCTCGGGTAGTGGGGATCGTAAATCACTACCGTCTGTTTTACCTACGAGCGTTAAATTGTTACTTTATAAATCACTATTCTATTCCCATATAACGTATTGTCATCTGGTTTGGGGCACAGCAACTACTAATATGGAAAAATTGTGTTTGCTGCGCAAAACAAAAATATTGCCGCGCGCAGGGCCGAACAAGCAGCGATCGGTCACGGAATTCTAGAAGATTCGCGTTCATTCTTACTCTGAGCGTAACTTTATCATTTCCTGTTCCTTCTCAACCCGAATGCCCGGTGCTCAAACCTTCTGGGTCGATTTTCGCGATGCCGACGCACACTAGATAAGAAGCTGCCCGTGACCTTGTCTAGTCAGTTTCGCTCCCGCTTGCTGTTACGTCGCCAAATATCCGCCCGCTCTTCTGCAGTTTCGACGCTCATCTTTATTTGTTTGGCACAAGGTCGCCGATTAAACCTTTATTTTCAGTTCACTGGTTATGAGCGACACTTTGCAGAGATTTCGACTTCGTCCGTTGTCGCCGTCGCTCGCGCGAAGATAGAAAAAACCCTTCTTCTCTCTGCTCTGGTGCGAGGCCAGGGAAGTCGGGTTTTCCCGTCAGCTGCGCAGCGCGGAGGGAGAAGTGATGGGAGCCCCGGCATCCCGCCACTAGCGACGCGACGAGCAGAGAGTCTTCCTGTCGTCTGCTTGAAAGACTTGTTTTCAAACATTACTCGCGTTATGTGAGATCCCACTTTGCAAATATCCAGTTGCTACGCGTGATGTTGGATGGTTTTGAAACTTCCACCGCGCTCACTAGGGAAGCCGCGAACCTCCCGAAGTTTTAGTTCGCAAAGGTTTTAAATGTTCGAACCTCGCTAATGGGAAAAGTTCGCAACTTTAGAACCCGCTAAGGTTCGAACCCGAATGATTCTTAAATTTTAAGGTTTCTGAAATTTGTAGTTCGAAGATATCGAATTTGTTTATAGATATAGTTCGAAGAATTCGATAATCTCGAATTTATTAAAGATTCAAGTTCGAAAAATTTAATATTTTCATTTTTTTGGCATACAGGTTAGAAAAGTTCAAAAGTTTCGATTTTGAGTTCCAAGTCTGATTTTTAGGGGTGGAAATCAAATTCCGCCGTTTCAAACAGAGTTTTCATGAATTCCTCTAAACAAAAACGCGAAATGTACTACAATGTTCATTGAAAACGTTGCCCATTTATCTTACGCCTTGAATATACTCCTTCCTTCTCAGTGATGTGGTATGACGCTACTGCCTGTATTACTCGTTATTTATCGCAGCTATCGAAACAAGCGTTGAACTGGATGAACTGTTCATCGAAAAGCCCTGAGCTATAGGCGATCCTGCTTATTTGCAAACTAGTATAAATCCGATCAAACTTCGTCTAAATGCAATGCTGACATAAGACAACTAAATATGCGGGACAATGCATTCACATAAAGGAATCCAGGCTTCCAGGAAATTCCTAATTCCCCTAGGAGTTTATTTTCGGCGGGATAACCCGTGGGATTGCGAAAACACCGAACGCAGGCGCAGCACCCGACACAAGTCAGGGTTGAGGAGAAAGCAACCAGAGTAAATTAGGGAACGACCCGGCCTAACACAGCTGATCAACTCACGACCTGCTGTTATCGTGCTAACCACATTGCCGCTGTCTTGAACTTTTCTTCTTCGATGAATGGAGATATTGGTCGCTCTAAAATGCGGCCGGTTACTAATGAAATGAAGTAAGCACCGATTCAGCGTTCGCTGGAGCGCATCGGCGTCGCTCTCCGCGCGCGCTTTCCTCGACGCGAGGAAATCGAGGGACTTGCGTTCAAGAACCACGAATGCTATGAAGGACGCTCCCAGCGAAGCGCCTCGGTTGAATTTCAAACCTGCAGATCAGGGATTTCTTGGCCTACAGGTTAGCTAGGGGCAACCTACGGAGTTGTGCGTGGGAGAGGCTCTGTGCGGAAGTCGAAAGAAAAACGTGCGAGGTACGAGGTTGAGGCCACTCCAAAGCGATCGTTCAGCGCTTTACAAGCGCGTCGTTGGTGGCACAATCAGCTCACGGTAAGACTCCGAGTGCGACTTCAACTCCACTTCGCACGTTGACATGTTGCGTTATTTATATTGGTTGCTTGGGACCTATTGGAGTGAACTTGGTTCGAATTTCGTCGAACTTTTGTTCAAACGTTCGAAGTTCGTCGACCTTTCGAACTTAGCATGTTCGAAAGTTTCGAATTTAATAGCGTAATAAGTACGAAAATGTCAAATTTTATAGCGTGATAATCAGAAGTTCGAAAACAATCGAATTTCTCAGCGCCAAAAATCGAAAGTTCGAAAATCGTCGAATTTCTTATGTAATAGGTACGACGTTCGAAACTTTGCGAACCTTTCGCACTCTTGGTTCGATCTTCGACCTCAGGTTCGCAAACATTTCGCGGCATCTCTAGCGCTTACCCACTTCAGGGATCACGGGTGGTAGTCGTTAGTGACATCCACGACGCCAACCACGAAGGCTATGAGAATTAACCACGTGGTATCTCCGTCCCCAGTTACGTGACGGCACCATTCCACCCGCATTGCGCGACCGTACTACAGCTATCGCTTTCGTTTCTTCGCATATTGTGTGCGAAAAACACGACTTTCTGACCGGCGTACATGCCTGAATTGCACTGGTTCAGTGACTGGTTGCACCGTTGCAGACGAGAAGACCAGCGACGTCATCTCGTAACGAAAGAGAAGTTGCCATATTCGGCCAAACATCTCACCCACGAAAGCAGTAGTCGCTCTATTTGAAAATCGCTTTCCTTTCCCCGTTATTTTGTTACCGCATCTCATACCTGTTTCCGTGGTGTAGCGGTTATCACGTGCGCCTCACACGCGCAAGGTCCCCGGTTCGATCCCGGGCGGAAACAAGTTTTTTTTTTTTTTCTTCCTTTTTTGTGCATTGCATTTTGCTGGCGTTTTATCGTACTGATAAAACGCCAGCAAAATGCATGATAAATTACTGATAAATATAAGAAATTTCAAGTAATTTCATTACTTGTTAGAGATTAGGTACAAGTCTGGTTGTTTATTTATTTATCTATTTACTTTACCCTCAGGGCCCTACGGCATTACAGAGGGGAGTGGTAAAAAATCACGTTCGAAAAGTCAACCCGGACGTTGAAGAGAAAAACGAAGTACTCGAATACAGAAGAGTTGTAAGTTCAGCGCGTGTGCTTGTCTTCCTGAGTGTATGGTGTGAGAGTGGTTTTCCCTGCGCTGTCACCGTCAAATACAGAAGAACCAGACAACATGAAACAACAGAAAAGCAAGAGTTAAACAGTAAGAGAAACATGGTCACTAACACTTGATTGAAAATGCACTATCAACAATTGATACACTTATGTTGTGTGCGCCAGCGAAACGACCGTTCAGCATGGTTCTCTTTGAAGCGCATAAGGCTGTTGCGGTGTAAACAGGAAGATTTAAGTTTGGTTATATATACTGTAAATAAAATGTGTACGAATTACTGCATCGGGGTATTAATAAGTAATGTCAAAGTAATTTCATTCCCTTTGTAAAGTAATTGTAATGTAATATCATTACTTTTAGTCTGCGGTAATTTGTAATGTAATTCAATTACATTTTTGCAGTTTTCAGAAAAGTTATCAGTAATGTGATTTAATTACTCTTTTAAAGTAATTTTGTAATTTAAGTACTTTTTTAAAGTAATTTTTCCGTCACTGTATACCAGCGATAATAATTTTTTTTCCAATTTTGAATTTGACGTTGACTAGCGCCAACTGGTTTAGGGAGTTTGAGAGCGACTTTCGGTGCCACGCATCGTTAATAGGGAGTTTTCGTAGATCGCTTCCGCTGTTCCGGAACGTTCTCCGCAACCCGCTATGATATCCAGGAATCTGCAGGGAAGGCTAGCGCCGCGCATGGAGAGCGTAGCGGAGGTGGGAGAACGGTCTGCGAATACTCCCTAATAGAGAGTGTTAGGGAACCGTGTTTGCACATCCGATACGGTACGATGGGCCCCCCTCTACGAACTGCGCATGTGCGAGTCTTCTGCGGTAGCGCATGCGCAGTGCGTACCGGACGCTCCATCGTTCCGTATCGAATGTGCGAAAACGGTCCCCTAAAACTCCCATTTAGGGAGTTTTAGGGAGTTCATCGACGAAGGAAGAAGCGTCTTACTATTTTTCCAGGAGGAAGGTTTCCTTTCTGAAGGTAAAAACAGGTACAGCTTAGAGGTAGTAGCTGTAACTAGATTTGCGAGGGAGCTACTTGCTAAATGCTGTGAAATAAACTAGTGTCGCTAAACTCGTGGAACACGAAGATTCTTTTGCGTTATGGCGTAGCGGGAAGAGTGTCCGAAAGAACGCCGCAAAGTTGTCTTCTCAAAAACCCGCAGATCCGTTTATCTTCGTGACGTTTTTCAAGTGAAGGGGGAAAATTGCTAGCACTCCCTAAGCGCCGAACAAGAGCAGCACGATAGAGCGCGCGGAATCGACCGTGGTTCATACTTGTGACGTCACAACGAAGATGACCAGCTGCGACTAACATGTTTGATGGTCTCTAACAGGCACGGCGCAGGCTTGGGGTAATTGCATTCTAAAATCAACACCGCCAAAGCTGACAGTCTGATATCGTTCTCGTTTCCGCCGATGAAGCAGAATTTACTGAAAAATGTCGCTGTCGTTCCTTTCCTTTCTCTCGGCCTCTTGAATATGATCAAAGTGTCGCCCGACGTGGCTAGGTCAGAACCAGCCGAGTAGCGTTGCCCGCCTACGGACGGAGTTCGCCTCTGGGCAGTTGTACCCACATCGACGGGATAAAATCCTTTTACTCTTTTATTTTTCTAAGTACTGACTATTGGCCACGTAGGCTACCAAGAACGTCGTCTGGTCGGCTTTCCAAGATTAGTCAAGCAGATATTAATTATGCTTCCATCAACAGAAAGAAGAACAATGGTTCACATAGAAATAATAAAACACTGAAATGGACGGAGAGACACTCACAATTCTTTTACGGGTCTTTTTTTTTTTCTTTTAAGAACTTTGAATTTGACGTTTTTTTCATTTCATTGTTTTATTGTTTGTTTGTGAACTCTAGTTTCTGCAACGCGCTCTGCTACGTGTAAATAAGAGCAATGTCAGGTTGGCAGTATCGACAGTGATGTTTTAAGGACACGATGACTCCAAGCTTCTAAGCAGTCAAACTTGTCAAAGTCAATTCTAACACGCACCATCGATTTTGTCGTTCACAGCTGATAGTCCCGAGCCTAATATCAAGGGTGGGAAGTGTAAAAGGACGTCACTGCACGCGCCTGCACACTACGAGCCCTGGCACGAGCCTCTCGGTTGAAAGTCTGTCATGGCCGCTCGTGAGTTCATGGAACGCGAACCGTATTAATGGACCTTTTGTAGAAATACGCGGTGCGCACGCGCGGAGTATTTCATGAGCCTGGGTTCGAGAGTATCTAGTTCCAAACAATCCGCCATCTTGCATTTCTCGCCTTTGAGCGGTTTCGTTGTGTCGACCTCGGGGCGGAAGATTACGCACGATGGGGACAAAGGTGAGCTTGGGGGAGCCGTATCTAGGTCACATCGCCTCAATGGGTGAACAGGATGTAGCTGACGTTTTGGGTGTGGAACGGGTGGGAGGGGCCTTGGGCGCGCGTTGTTTTCCAGTCACCTAGTCTCGAACCGATTCGCGTGTCTAGGTGGCAGCACATATTCGCCAAGAGGTCCTTTCCAGAACCTCAGTTCCATTATATAGAAAATTGAACGCCGCTGTGTTCCTCGTAGTCTCTCATTTGGAACACCTCCAAGCAGGTGCGTCGAAATAGGAGGACAAGGAGGAAGAGCTAAAAGACTATCAAATAAAGATTGATTCGAATAATAATTAATATTCGCCACTTTCCGAGATTCGGACGTCTAAAAATAGTAAATTAACATATTAGAGTGAAGTAATATATGGTGTCATACCTGAAGAGATGCGGCTCGATTTGCAGATCCCAGGTTTTTATAACACAGACAAACTTGGTACTACATAGAATATTTAATAGCGAAAAATAATAATTATTTTTACTAATATTATTTATCATCCCTCGAGCAAAATGCTTTTCTCTTACTCACGTTTATATTCGGGTACATTTGCATTTGTGAGCACACGGTTAATCTAACAGTCTGGAACAAACACTATCCAAGGAGCCCACAAAATAGTTTTTATTTAAAAAGAGTACATTTTGGGAGTTTTCTTGTCACGAGCCAGCGGAGGACTTAAGGCCCGTTCACACTCTTGCAACCGAGTTCGACCGAGAGAGACCAGACCGGTTTTTAAGCCTCTTGCGATCTCTTAAGACCAGCTCTGCAGCGGAGCTGGTCTTAAGAGATCGCAAGAGGCTTAAAAACCGGTCTGGTCTCTCTCGGTCGAACTCGGTCGCAAGAATGTGAACGGGCCTATAGGATTGGGATCTTTTGACGTGGAATTGAACCTGCGGATCCGTAAGCCGGCACTTTGCCTAAATATCGTAAAAAACAAAAGTTTTTTTTTTTTTATTTACAGAATGCAATCAAGTATTTTCACGACACGTTTCAGCAAGACATGAAACATAGCATGATATGATTGGTACCCCTCTCTCAATGTTATTACTCGCCTGCATCGTCATGCGCGACGACGTATGTCTGTATTGTATGTCCCTGGAGTTTCGCGTGATCGGCCGCAGCTTGGACACGAAACTTGTTTTCTTACCTTATCGCCAGCATTTCTAGAATATAGAAGAGCTTTTCCACGTCCGCTTTCGAAACAATGTCTCGTCGTCGAAAACGCACCTCTTGCTTTTTCGCCGTGCACGAGCGGCGCAATCCTTCGCACCCTTCGTGAACCCCGTCCGACATCCGTATCGTAGTTTCGCTTTTACCAACTTTGACACTCACGGCGACACGAGCTCTGACGGCGACGACGGCCAGTTGACGAAAGGACTTGGCTGGTGCACGCACTCACTCTCCCGTTCACGAAATAATTAGAAAGCCGATTTGCGTTCAACGAATTTTCTGAATGTCTTCCATGTAAATGGTCTGGATCGCAAATGGGCTCTCAGATAGGGCCACGTAACTTTCGGCACGGAGGCCAGATAAAATGACCTACTTTGCTTATTCTTGGCCTCCTATGATCTAGGTACACTCATCGATCCATGATCTGTCATCTTCTTGACTACCTTTTCCGCATTTCCGCTAAGGAAACCTTGAAAGACACGCTGCTCATTCCGGTGGGTCCGCACTTTGTGCGACACCCCTAACCCCAGAAAAGATAGATGCCATGACAGGTGGGTATGTTTTTTATTTACTAATTGGCATTATTCCCGATTTATTCATGAAAATGTGTGAGGAACTGACAGCCCTAGGCTCAGACTTTCTAGTTGAAGCCTCTGGTCCGAACCACGAAGAAACACCACAAAGAAAGTAACATGAGAATTCTCTGGCTTGCAGTCGCCTTTGGCCTTTACACAGAGAAGGGCGCCTCCGGGGTGAAAAAGGAGGAGGTTCGGCCAGGAGGACAATGAAAGGAAGGAACCAACAAGCAACCGAAGAAAGTGCTTACACCAAAAAAAAAAAAAAAGTACAGAAGTTAATGGGGGAATATTTAATAGACATTAAGAGGAAGGACGACGGGGCCCAGACTCGCAAGAAGAAGTCCTCTGACATTCATCTGGTATAAGCAATGTGCATATCTGCCTTTTTTTAATTATGCCTTAAAGGGATACTGAACCGAAATCTGTACGCCAATAAAGGCAGGGTGAGCGTTTTAACAGGAAGATATCTCGAACGGGTGGCTGTATTTTTGGAAATGAAAGACGCGATTGAGCGAAGCTGGCAGGCAGTCTGACGTCCCGTTTCCGGGCTCCTTGGCCTTCTCCTCCTCTCCCAGGCAAGCTTCGACGGAAGCCCCGTAATGTGACGTCAGACCGGTAATGTGACGTCAGACGGCATTCCAGCCTCGCTCATTCACATCTTTTTGTCCCCAAAACTACAGCTATCCGTTCCAGACATTGTTGTAGAATTGATGTCTTGGGGTTTCTAGCTTCCCATTGAATCCTCCTATGGCCTTTTTGCAAAGTACAGATTTCGGTTCAGTAGCCCTTTAAGGTTGCATATGATATGTTGCTGCTGCATTGGTTATGTTATATATGCACTATTTAAATTTTTTTTTCATGCCTTGTGTACATTAAGAAGTATTCTTTTAGTCAGCACGGTTTTTCTCTTTTTTTTTCAGTAATCTATGCATCATCCTAATATCAAACTTTCATGCAATTGTTTATTTAGTTTCACAATATCCTGAGGGTTTGGCTTTGACCGTCTGTTATTTTGTGCCGCTGTTTGATGTATATCGAGACCTTTTTTGTGATTTTCGATGCACATCTTTTATTTGTGCTACTTTGGTGTTTTCTAATTATTGTATATTGTATGGAAAACCTCCTGGAACAACTTTTATCGTAATCTATACTAAATTATAGATTTTTTTTGAAAAAATACTGTGTAAAGCTTTTTGTTTGAATAAATGAAATGTAAAATTTTATGCTTGCCTGCTGCTTTCATCAATTGTATGCATACACAAAATATCCTGGACCAATTTTATTTATTTTTAAATGTTGGACACTCGTTAAAAAGCAAATTGAAAGCCACACTTTGGAATGTAAACAAATAGTTTGTGCCAGTTATTTACACAAAAATTATGCATGGGCATTTATTGTACAAATACTGCAGATATGGTAATAACACAATATTTGTGATGTTGTTACTGTCGTGTATTTAAAAATAATAACATAGATCGATTTTCAAATATTTTGATTGTAGTGCAACTTTGGTTGTTTTCTCAAACCTAATCTAGACCTCACATCCATTCTGGTTCAGTTTTCGTGATGGGACGGATCTGCGTCAACCAGATCCACTTAAATTCTGAACTGGCCAAGCTCGGTGTAGTTTTCGGACTGGTCAGGTCCGGCTTGTTTTACGGGCTGGTTTGGTCCGGCTTGGTTCACGGACGGAACCGGTCTCAACTATATTCCGGCTTGTAGACATCCGGACTGTTTTTCGTTCCATGGACCATATCAGGCCTTCATATTCCGCACTGCTTCCGGACTCATTTCAAGCCACCTTTTTTGGTAGGGATGCAAAAAATATTACAATGCTTCCTCTTTTCGTCAGCAAATGGTCGCATTGACATAAAATGGAAACATCTCGGTTAAGGGGCTCCCGTATCAAATAACACCGAGACATGGCAGTATGGAGGTGTGAATTTAACCGACCGAGATTTGGAAAATCGGTTTAATTAATACTATATATTTGGTAGTGCCAGTACTAATGACCCTTGGGAATATATCTGTCAGAGTAACTACAGATCTATTTTTTTTTAGAACCAATTGTTAGTTCAGAACACACCAATGTGACTATGCACCTAAAAATAGCAGTAGCTGTGATGCTGATGGAATGCAAATTCGACAAATTAAGCACGCTGCTGATATAATTGCTCCCGTGTTAACCTTTATTTTTAATCTTTCTCCCGAATCTTGTCTGTTTCCCAGAAGAAGGCAAGTAGCGAAGGCGTCCGTACTGTACAAAAAGGGAGATAAAAATCAGTTAGGTAAATATAGACCTATTTCGTACTTTCCAATGGAAAAGTTGCTCTACCGTTTAGTATATTTTTTGAATAAATGTGGCCTCATAACTTCATCGAAATTTGGTTTTAGGAAGAACTGTTGAACAGAGATGGCCCTACTTGATCAAAAGGAATTTATTTTGGAACAGTATGAAAGCAAATAAATTATTTCTAGGGGTGTTCCTAGATTTTACAAAAGCATAAGACTGTCTTAGTCACGAAGTCTTCTTCAAAGAGCTTTACATCTACGGTATTCACGGACATGCCCTACTGTTTTTACAGTCATAGCTACGACATCGCCAGCAGTATGGTAATATTAACGGTCATTCTTCTACTTTAAGGTCTATTGCGTCAGATGTTCCAGAACGAGGCATACTGGGACCTTTTCTTTTTAATTTGTTCATTAATGATATCATCAACGTTAATAATGCGGAATTTGTATTATACACAGAAGATACAAGCATTCTCTTTTCTGCGGAACTCTGTGGCGAATTAATTGATATGGCAAGCTTTATTTTATCAAACAAAAAGCTGGGAGGACAGCAATCACTAAAAATTGATATTAATAAAACAAAAGCAGTCATTTTTACCAAAAAATAAGCCTCTGGTTTTATCTCAAATTCTCCGCTATGACTCCTCTCCCATCGAAATCGTTCGCTGTTTCAAAACTCTAGGTGTGTTTAACTCTTTAGCGAGACAATGAGCTAAGATAGTCATATAAACTATATTATTCCAAAACTTGCTCGGGTAGTGGGGATCGTAAATCACTACCGTCTGTTTTACCTACGAGCGTTAAATTGTTACTTTATAAATCACTATTCTATTCCCATATAACGTATTGTCATCTGGTTTGGGGCACAGCAACTACTAATATGGAAAAATTGTGTTTGCTGCGCAAAAAAAAAATATTGCCGCGCGCAGGATTCGCGTTCATTCTTACTCTGAGCGTAACTTTTATCATTTCCTGTTCCTTCTCAACCCGAATGCCCGGTGCTCAAACCTTCTGGGTCGAATTTTCGCGATGCCGACGCACACTAGATAAGAAGCTGCCCGTGACCTTGTCTAGTCAGTTTCGCTCCCGCTTGCTGTTACGTCGCCAAATATCCGCCCGCTCTTCTGCAGTTTCGACGCTCATTCTTTATTTTGTTTGGCACAAGGTCGCCGATTAAACCTTTATTTTCAGTTCACTGGTTATGAGCGACACTTTGCAGAGATTTCGACTTCGTCCGTTGTCGCCGTCGCTCGCGCGAAGATAGAAAAAACCCTTCTTCTCTCTGCTCTTGGTGCGAGGCCAGGGAAGTCGGGTTTTCCCGTCAGCTGCGCAGCGCGGAGGGAGAAGTGATGGGAGCCCCGGCATCCCGCCACTAGCGACGCGACGAGCAGAGAGTCTTCCTGTCGTCTGCTTGAAAGACTTGTTTTCAAACATTACTCGCGTTATGTGAGATCCCACTTTGCAAATATCCAGTTGCTACGCGTGATGTTGGATGGTTTTGAAACTTCCACCGCGCTCACTAGGGAAGCCGCGAACCTCCCGAAGTTTTAGTTCGCAAAGGTTTTAAATGTTCGAACCTCGCTAATGGGAAAAGTTCGCAACTTTAGAACCCGCTAAGGTTCGAACCCGAATGATTCTTAAATTTTAAGGTTTCTGAAATTTGTAGTTCGAAGATATCGAATTTGTTTATAGATATAGTTCGAAGAATTCGATAATCTCGAATTTATTAAAGATTCAAGTTCGAAAAATTTAATATTTTTCATTTTTTTGGCATACAGGTTAGAAAAGTTCAAAAGTTTCGATTTTGAGTTCCAAGTCTGATTTTTAGGGGTGGAAATCAAATTCCGCCGTTTCAAACAGAGTTTTCATGAATTCCTCTAAACAAAAACGCGAAATGTACTACAATGTTCATTGAAAACGTTGCCCATTTATCTTACGCCTTGAATATACTCCTTCCTTCTCAGTGATGTGGTATGACGCTACTGCCTGTATTACTCGTTATTTATCGCAGCTATCGAAACAAGCGTTGAACTGGATGAACTGTTCATCGAAAAGCCCTGAGCTATAGGCGATCCTGCTTATTTGCAAACTAGTATAAATCCGATCAAACTTCGTCTAAATGCAATGCTGACATAAGACAACTAAATATGCGGGACAATGCATTCACATAAAGGAATCCAGGCTTCCAGGAAATTCCTAATTCCCCTAGGAGTTTATTTTCGGCGGGATAACCCGTGGGATTGCGAAAACACCGAACGCAGGCGCAGCACCCGACACAAGTCAGGGTTGAGGAGAAAGCAACCAGAGTAAATTAGGGAACGACCCGGCCTAACACAGCTGATCAACTCACGACCTGCTGTTATCGTGCTAACCACATTGCCGCTGTCTTGAACTTTTCTTCTTCGATGAATGGAGATATTGGTCGCTCTAAAATGCGGCCGGTTACTAATGAAATGAAGTAAGCACCGATTCAGCGTTCGCTGGAGCGCATCGGCGTCGCTCTCCGCGCGCGCTTTCCTCGACGCGAGGAAATCGAGGGACTTGCGTTCAAGAACCACGAATGCTATGAAGGACGCTCCCAGCGAAGCGCCTCGGTTGAATTTCAAACCTGCAGATCAGGGATTTCTTGGCCTACAGGTTAGCTAGGGGCAACCTACGGAGTTGTGCGTGGGAGAGGCTCTGTGCGGAAGTCGAAAGAAAAACGTGCGAGGTACGAGGTTGAGGCCACTCCAAAGCGATCGTTCAGCGCTTTACAAGCGCGTCGTTGGTGGCACAATCAGCTCACGGTAAGACTCCGAGTGCGACTTCAACTCCACTTCGCACGTTGACATGTTGCGTTATTTATATTGGTTGCTTGGGACCTATTGGAGTGAACTTGGTTCGAATTTCGTCGAACTTTTGTTCAAACGTTCGAAGTTCGTCGACCTTTCGAACTTAGCATGTTCGAAAGTTTCGAATTTAATAGCGTAATAAGTACGAAAATGTCAAATTTTATAGCGTGATAATCAGAAGTTCGAAAACAATCGAATTTCTCAGCGCCAAAAATCGAAAGTTCGAAAATCGTCGAATTTCTTATGTAATAGGTACGACGTTCGAAACTTTGCGAACCTTTCGCACTCTTGGTTCGATCTTCGACCTCAGGTTCGCAAACATTTCGCGGCATCTCTAGCGCTTACCCACTTCAGGGATCACGGGTGGTAGTCGTTAGTGACATCCACGACGCCAACCACGAAGGCTATGAGAATTAACCACGTGGTATCTCCGTCCCCAGTTACGTGACGGCACCATTCCACCCGTATTGCGCGACCGTACTACAGCTATCGCTTTCGTTTCTTCGCACATTGTGGGCAACAAATACGACTCTCTGACCGGCGTACATGCCTGAATTGCACTGGTTCAGTGACTGGTTGCACCGTTGCAGACGAGAAGACCAGCGACGTCATCTCGTAACGAAAGAGAAGTTGCGATATTCGGCCAAACATCTCACCCACGAAAGCAGTAGTCGCTCTATTGGAAAATCGCTTTCCTTTCCCCGTTATTTTGGGACCGGATCTCATACCTGTTTCCGTGGTGTAGCGGTTATCACGTGCGCCTCACACGCGCAAGGTCCCCGGTTCGATCCCGGGCGGAAACAAGTTTTTTTTTTCTTCCTTTTTTGTGCATTGCATTTTGCTGGCGTTTTATCGTACTGATAAAACGCCAGCAAAATGCATGATAAATTACTGATAAATATAAGAAATTTCAAGTAATTTCATTACTTGTTAGAGATTAGGTACAAGTCTGGTTGTTTATTTATTTATCTATTTACTTTACCCTCAGGGCCCTACGGAATTACAGAGGGGAGTGGTAAAATATCACGTTCGTAAAGTCAACCCGGACGTTGAAGAGAAAAACGAAGTACTCGAATACAGAAGAGTTGTAAGTTCAGCGCGTGTGCTTGTCTTCCTGAGTGTATGGTGTGAGAGTGGTTTTCCCTGCGCTGTCACCGTCAAATACAGAAGAACCAGACAACATGAAACAACAGAAAAGCAAGAGTTAAACAGTAAGAGAAACATGGTCACTAACACTTGATTGAAAATGCACTATCAACAATTGATACACTTATGTTGTGTGCGCCAGCGAAACGACCGTTCAGCATGGTTCTCTTTGAAGCGCATAAGGCTGTTGCGGTGTAAACAGGAAGATTTAAGTTTGGTTATATATACTGTAAATAAAATGTGTACGAATTACTGCATCGGGGTATTAATAAGTAATGTCAAAGTAATTTCATTCCCTTTGTAAAGTAATTGTAATGTAATATCATTACTTTTAGTCTGCGGTAATTTGTAATGTAATTCAATTACATTTTTGCAGTTTTCAGAAAAGTTATCAGTAATGTGATTTAATTACTCTTTTAAAGTAATTTTGTAATTTAAGTACTTTTTTTAAAGTAATTTTTCCGTCACTGTATACCAGCGATAATAATTTTTTTTCCAATTTTGAATTTGACGTTGACTAGCGCCAACTGGTTTAGGGAGTTTGAGAGCGACTTTCGGTGCCACGCATCGTTAATAGGGAGTTTTCGTAGATCGCTTCCGCTGTTCCGGAACGTTCTCCGCAACCCGCTATGATATCCAGGAATCTGCAGGGAAGGCTAGCGCCGCGCATGGAGAGCGTAGCGGAGGTGGGAGAACGGTCTGCGAATACTCCCTAATAGAGAGTGTTAGGGAACCGTGTTTGCACATCCGATACGGTACGATGGGCCCCCCTCTACGAACTGCGCATGTGCGAGTCTTCTGCGGTAGCGCATGCGCAGTGCGTACCGGACGCTCCATCGTTCCGTATCGAATGTGCGAAAACGGTCCCCTAAAACTCCCATTTAGGGAGTTTTAGGGAGTTCATCGACGTAGGAAGAAGCGTCTTACTATTTTTCCAGGAGGAAGGTTTCCTTTCTGAAGGTAAAAACAGGTACAGCTTAGAGGTAGTAGCTGTAACTAGATTTGCGAGCGAGCTACTTGCTAAATGCCGTGAAATATAGTAGGGTCGCTAAACTCGTGGAACACGAAGAATCTTTTGCGTCATGGCGTAGCGGGGAGAGTGTCCGAAAGAACGCCGCAAAGTTGTCTTCTCAAAAACCCGCAGATCCGTATATCTTCGTGACGTTTTTCAATTGAAGGGGGAAAAATCCCTAGCACTCCGTAGGCGCCGAACAAGAGCAGCACGATAGAGCGCACGGAATCGACCGTGGTTCATACTTGTGACCTCACAACGAAGATGACCAGCTGCGACTAACATGTTTGATGGTCTCTAACAGGCACGGTACAGGCTTGGGGTAATTGCATTCTAAAATCAACACCGTCAAAGCTGACAGTCTGATATCGTTCTCATTTCCACCGATGAAGCAGAATTTACTGAAAAATGTCGCTGCCGTTCCTTTCCTTTCTCTCGGCCTCTTGAATATGATCAAAGTGTCGCCCGACGTGGCTAGGTCAGAACCAGCCGAGTAGCGTTGCCCGCCTACGGACGGAGTTCGCCTCTGGGCAGTTGTACCCACATCGACGGGATAAAATCCTTTTACTCTTTTATTTTTCTAAGTACTGACTATTGGCCACGTAGGCTACCAAGAACGTCGTCTGGTCGGCTTTCCAAGATTAGTCAAGCAGATATTAATTATGCTTCCATCAACAGAAAGAAGAACAATGGTTCACATAGAAATAATAAAACACTGAAATGGACGGAGAGACACTCACAATTCTTTTACGGGTCTTTTTTTTTTTCTTTTAAGAACTTTGAATTTGACGTTTTTTTCATTTCATTGTTTTATTGTTTGTTTGTGAACTCTAGTTTCTGCAACGCGCTCTGCTACGTGTAAATAAGAGCAATGTCAGGTTGGCAGTATCGACAGTGATGTTTTAAGGACACGATGACTCCAAGCTTCTAAGCAGTCAAACTTGTCAAAGTCAATTCTAACACGCACCATCGATTTTGTCGTTCACAGCTGATAGTCCCGAGCCTAATATCAAGGGTGGGAAGTGTAAAAGGACGTCACTGCACGCGCCTGCACACTACGAGCCCTGGCACGAGCCTCTCGGTTGAAAGTCTGTCATGGCCGCTCGTGAGTTCATGGAACGCGAACCGTATTAATGGACCTTTTGTAGAAATACGCGGTGCGCACGCGCGGAGTATTTCATGAGCCTGGGTTCGAGAGTATCTAGTTCCAAACAATCCGCCATCTTGCATTTCTCGCCTTTGAGCGGTTTCGTTGTGTCGACCTCGGGGCGGAAGATTACGCACGATGGGGACAAAGGTGAGCTTGGGGGAGCCGTATCTAGGTCACATCGCCTCAATGGGTGAACAGGATGTAGCTGACGTTTTGGGTGTGGAACGGGTGGGAGGGGCCTTGGGCGCGCGTTGTTTTCCAGTCACCTAGTCTCGAACCGATTCGCGTGTCTAGGTGGCAGCACATATTCGCCAAGAGGTCCTTTCCAGAACCTCAGTTCCATTATATAGAAAATTGAACGCCGCTGTGTTCCTCGTAGTCTCTCATTTGGAACACCTCCAAGCAGGTGCGTCGAAATAGGAGGACAAGGAGGAAGAGCTAAAAGACTATCAAATAAAAATTGATTCGAATAATAATTAATATTCGCCACTTTCCGAGATTCGGACGTCTCAAAATAGTAAATTAACATATTAGAGTGAAGTAATATATGGTGTCATACCTGAAGAGATGCGGCTCGATTTGCAGATCCCAGGTTTTTATAACACAGACAAACTTGGTACTACATAGAATATTTAATAGCGAAAAATAATAATTATTTTTACTAATATTATTTATCATCCCTCGAGCAAAATGCTTTTCTCTTACTCACGTTTATATTCGGGTACATTTGCATTTGTGAGCACACGGTTAATCTAACAGTCTGGAACAAACACTATCCAAGGAGCCCACAAAATAGTTTTTATTTAAAAAGAGTACATTTTGGGAGTTTTCTTGTCACGAGCCAGCGGAGGACTTAAGGCCCGTTCACACTCTTGCAACCGAGTTCGACCGAGAGAGACCAGACCGGTTTTTAAGCCTCTTGCGATCTCTTAAGACCAGCTCTGCAGCGGAGCTGGTCTTAAGAGATCGCAAGAGGCTTAAAAACCGGTCTGGTCTCTCTCGGTCGAACTCGGTCGCAAGAATGTGAACGGGCCTATAGGATTGGGATCTTTTGACGTGGAATTGAACCTGCGGATCCGTAAGCCGGCACTTTGCCTAAATGTCGTAAAAAACAAAAGTTGTTTTTTTTTATTTACAGAATGCAATAAAGTATTTTCACGACACGTTTCAACAAGACGTGAAACATAGCATGATATGATTGGTACCCCTCTCTCAATGTTATTACTCGCCTGCATCGGCATGCGCGATGACATGTGTCTGTATTGTATGTCCCTGGAGTTTCGCGTGATCGGCAGGAGGTTGGACACGAAACTTGTTTTCTTACCTTATCGCCAGCATTTCTAGAATATAGAAGAGCTTTTCCACGTCCGCTTTCGAAACAATGTCTCGTCGTCGAAAACGAACCTCTTGCTTTTTCGCCGTGCACGAGCGGCGCAATCCTTCGCACCCTTCGTGAACCCCGTCCGACATCCGTATCGTAGTTTCGCTTTTACCAACTTTGACACTCACGGCGACACGTGCTCTGACAGTGACGACGCCCAGTTGACGAAAGGACTTGGCTGGTGCACGCACTCGCTCTCCTGATCACGAAATAATTAGAAAGCTGATTTGCGTTCAACGAATTTTCTGAATGTCTTCCATGTAAATGGTCTGGATCGCAAATGGGCTCTCAGATAGGGCCACGTAACTTTCGGCACGGAGGCCAGATAAAATGACCTACTTTGCTTATTCTTGGCCTCGTCTGATCTAGGTACACTCATCGATTCATGGTCTGTCATCTTCTTGACTACCTTTTCCGCATTTCCGCTGAGAAAACCTTGAAAGACGCGCTGCTCATTCCGGTGGGTCCGCACAAAGTGCGGACCCACCGGAAGTAGTCTAGGGTTAAGGAAGTTCCGCCATTGCTCGTTTATGTTCACCTGGGAAGAACAATTGTTGCCACCCGAACGTGCGATCTCACAAGAATTTTTCATCAACAATCGCAGGTAATTTCTTCGGGGGTGAAGAAGCCATTGCGTCTCACCTCGCAAGTGCCGTGAACTCTGCGAGTGTTTCCCATTCGCCCCCCTTCTTCCTCCGCCTTCTGAATTTGTTGCCGCTTGCACTGGCTTGAACCATCACCTGGATGACAAAGCCGTAGTGATGAATGAGATGGCGTCGTCAGTGGAGGTGAACACAAGGCACATATTGGACACGACGATTGCGTCGACGTTCCAAGCCGAGCGCTGACTCCAAGCCGAGCGCTGACTCAGCACTTGTTTCCAATTTGCGTCCAACGTTGGCTTTCGCCGGTGACGCAAAAATGTCTGCACTATACGGCCTTGTCTTCCGGGCGGTGTTGCTTGGCGTTGGAGGGCGTGACGTCAGCCCCGTAGCATCCGCTAGCAAGGCCTCTTCTCGTAGAGAAATGTCCTTTCCTAAAAAAAAAATGTTTTTAACCTCCTCGCTTGCGCTGACCAAGCGAAAAGTAGCGAAAGTTTGAAATGCTGGAGGAAAGCGGCCCCCCATACAAACGGAGCGATGCGACGTCTGCTCGTGTTTCTGGTGAGACTAGAATATCCCTCCCAGAATTTCTTCAGAGTTGACGAGGCATCATTTCGGGAAACGAATTTAATAATACCGAATTTGGGGAATGTATAGTGGTGAAAAGAGCCGACGAAGCCACAGGAGCGTGAAGTAGGTGAACGCTACCAAGCGTAGCAAGGCCGGAAAGCCGGATGTTGAAAGCCGCGAAACTCGCAACCGGCCGGCGCTCGACTCGCGTGGTTCATCTCGCCGCCAGCATGAGGCGCGCGTGCAGCTCCTGACCAGAACGCACGCTTCTGTGGCTTCGTCGGCTTTTTCCACCCCTGTACCAGTGGCGGATCCAGGGGGGGGGGGGGGGGGGGGGGGGTCGACGGAGGCGGTCGCTTCCCCCCCCCCCCCAAACAAAGTCAACCCCCCTCTCTCCCCCCTTCTCGGAGGGCAATTTGACATGAGTGGACCCCCCTTGCACAAGAAAGAATGGGAGGTTAGTATCCTTAAAACTTTTCCGCCCCCCCCCCCCTCAACCCCCCCCCCCCCCCCCCAAAACGGAGTTCTGGATCCGCCCCTGCCCTGACTTTGAAGTCGGGAGTTCTACGTTCCTCGAAATGTATCAGAAAAAATATTTCAACTAACGTACTCAGATAATGCACTTCGCTTAAAGTACACATACATATTTAGGTAATGTACTTCAAATAAAATACATGTTTTTTAAACCCACTCGAAGCAGTACTTTAAGTTCGACGTGCCTAAAGTACTTCCCAACACTGACTATGTCACAGTTGCAGACACCATTCCCGTGCACTAAAACATTAGTGAGCGATGTTTTATATCCTTTGACCCCTTCCACCCCTAAGCTGACAGTGTGGTAAAAGCTACGTGCATGTTCAACCAGCCATACGTCCGCCTTTCGGCACGTGGTCACGCTCCCGCCCATACCCACGCGCAGTGAGCGGGGTCAAAGGATGAACGGAAGGTGGCTGATTGGTCCGGGGGCGGCCACGGTTCGTCGCGTAAGTCACTTCACCCCAGGATAGTTCATCCCGCACAACTCATACCAACGACACCTTGTTCCGTTACGGTTAATCCCAATACCTTTTATCTCAGGGGCTCTATACCACGATGTTTTGTGCCAGCAGAGCTTATGCGGTATCTGAGCCTGTGGGAGGTACTAAATATCCGGGTGTGGAATGTCCCTGAGATCTTGGGAAGATGAAACGTATGTTTGGAAGTGAAACTAAATATTAGAAAGAAGTCTGTCTGGTTGGGGGCAATTATTAGTAAAATAAGGCTACAAACCATTCCCTAAATCAGGGGCCCAGCGTTTCGAAGCCTGTTCGTATTTTTCTTCAGGGGCGACTACGGAGGAAAGGGCCTTTTCTCCGTAGTTGCCCCTGAAGAAGAAGCCAAACAGGCTTCGAAACGTTGGGCCCCTGATTTAGAAATTCGTTGTTCGTCCTAGTTTATTAATAAATGTTTGGAAGTGTCGGGGATGAACTGTTTTGGGATGAAGTGTCTTGGGACAAAGTGAGTGGACCCCAAGTTTAACAGCACTGTCGTTCATGGGAAGCCCTAAACAGTCTGGAATCTCTATTTTTCTTTCTTAATTTCGCAGACCCATCATCATCAATGAACAAGCGCAACGCATCGAGAGAGAAGAAGGAAGAAGCCTGGGAAAGGCGCACCCGAGCGAGGCAGCCATGTCGTTCAAGAAGGACGAGGAGCTGAGCGAGCAAGAGGTCTCCCAGCTGCGAGAGGTCTTCATGAAGGTCGACAAGAACCGTCGGGGCACGGTGCCCTTCGTGCACGTCGACGAGATCATCCGCACCGCGGGCAGGCTGGTCGTCGACTCCAAGCTCCAGGAGAGCATCAAGAACCCCAGCACCGATGACACCGAGAGGAGTTTAAGCCTGCATGCTAAATGGGGTGTTCACTCGCGGCCATAGCACAGTCCGCGGCTGCTGAGCGCGGGCCGAAGGCGAGCGTCCACAGTTCTTTTGCAACTTAACATTTCACGCCGTTGAGACTGCCAGTCTTAAGGCCGGTTCAGACACTTGCGTTTGACTGCGTTTGACTGCGTTGCGGCGAGAACCGAAAGCGAGTCACCGGCACATCTGTGCTTCGTATGAAGCGTGGAATCCAATTCAAGGAATCATCTTGGCACGCGACATAAGCAGCAGGGATGTCCTGGTGTCTCGCTGCCGCAACGCAGTCAAACGCAGTCAAACACAACTGTGTGAACCGGGCTTTAGCAGCCTGGAAACGTGAGCCCGTTCGTAGCATGCGCAGTGAGCAGCGCACTCAATAATGGCGCCCAGCGAATACCCCTTATAGGGTTTTTCCACACCAGATCGTGCAAAAATGGTCGGGGTCATTATTTTTTTTTATATTTATGTAATAACATATGAGTGAAAGCCATGTTCTTGGGAGGTGCATTTAGATGCATGCGAAAGCCGTAGCTAGTTTTCTTCCGGAGATATAAAATATCAAAGCTCGAGGCGTGGAGATTGCCACGGTTCCACTATGGTACTTTGCAAAGCCGCCAATTTCACACCGAAGTACGCACGTTGTAATATTTTTTTTACTTATTTTATGAAAGGTGTACGACATGTACACAGGATATTAAAACTTGCAATAAAATATTTTCATGCGAAACCTTTTCGAAACACGTCAAATAAACACGTTTTAGAAACACATTCCCAACGTATTTACCAAAGAACTACTTCATATACAACGGCGCAAGATGTATCAAAATGGTCATACTTTGATCATTTTTATAAAAATATCAAAATTATTTTGATCATATTTATCAAAAATAAATATTATCGAAAATCTTGATTTTTTTTCCCGCAATTTAGAGTCCAAACTTTATTTTGAAACAGCCTGTAGTCGTAGAGCTGTGGGTTTGTAGTGAAAAAGAAGTTGCAAGCGCGTGTATGTTGCTTTGCATAAAGCTTGCGCTGCACAGGTGTGTACGCGCTACGGGCAGGTTAAAGCGTAAGGTTGCATGACTTCGTGCTTACCTAACACATAATTAACACTCGCAAGTTGGAAGCACAGCGAGCTCGCGCTTAAGTGAAGCAACGAGCTCGCGAAGCTTTCATGTCTACAGGCGATACCACGAGCAACATTACATCTGTATTTGCCGCTTTGATATCTTCAAATGAGCTGAAACTTAGAAACTCTAGCTCCAAACGCTACAAAGTGAGGCTAAAACACCGGACTAAACGCCACAGGAGCGTTGGGTGGGAACGACTCGTGTTCCGTTCTTGCACTTGAGCAAGCAAACGTCTGCGCTGCTACGCCGCTGGATATCCCCACCCGACCGGCGCCCGTCGACCGGTAACGAGTACATTTACGAATATATATAAGTCATTGCCAGACGTGTACTTATCAGTGGCGTAACTAGGGGGGGCAGGGGGGGGTACAAGTGCCCCGGGCGCCACTTGGAAGGGGGCGCCGAGCCGAGTCCACCCAACATGTGCCCTATGGAAAAATACGGCAGCGGGGCTACGCGAGGGGCGCGAAATTTCATTTGCCATGGGCTATGAGGGGCGCGAAATTTCATTTGCCATGGGCGCCGTCATATCTAGTTACGCCACTGGTACAGATACCCACTCTGCGTACAGAGGGTACGTAGAAGTACGTTGGCATCGTGGGCCGTGAAACTGACGCAGTCAGACTAGCGTCTACGGCCTATGCAGCGTATGCAACGACGCACCACTACCCTGCAGCATGGCGGCTGGTGCTGGTTGCTATTCAGTACGATAGATGGCGCTTTTTTTCTCCAAGTAATATATACCAGTGGTCTTTTCGGCTCCCTCGGAGTTATCTCGGTTGTGCTCTTCCATTGGACGCTTAGGACGTCCACATATATGCTGTGCGAGATAAAACTTTAGTTTCAGTCTGTTGCGTGTGCACGGTTGGTATACTAGTATACACCGAGTACCGCTGTCATGTGGTAAGGTTTATATAGGGTAGACGGGGAGATGTACAAATGCTAGAGCTAGAGAGCACTCCCTGACTTTAAGGGCTGTACCATCGGGACGCTTAGCTGTACATTGTGATCGACGTGGATGTTCACCCCAGTTTGGCAACAAAACTGTTGGCAAGCATCACCAAAAAAACGGCTAAAGAGTTTCACGAAGCGGATAAGGCACAGTCACGGATAAGGCACAGTCAAGACCAGTGCATAAATACAGAGGCCATCGCAATTTTCAACAGGAACTTCGACTTCATCGAAGGATTGGACCAATTTGTGTGAAGGACAGTGGTACCGGTGATGAGTGGCTAGACAAAAAATATGTCATGCCGGCGTTTGTTTGTGTGCTAGCCTTTAACGCATATACTCGTAGAAAGAAACGAAGACGAATGTCGTAAGTCAGCGCTGTGTGTGTGTCCTTCTTCTTGTCGTAGTGTTTATTTGCGCTGTTTACTATGTACTGACAAGCGCAACTACAAATGTTGCGTCGCCTTTCTGGGATTAGGAAGTTCCGTTACAAAGCATTCCGTGCATTACAAAATGGAAGACGATTACAAATCTCTTTAATGCGAAATTACGGCGCAGCTTTTGAGGAGCAGGAGGGAAGGGTATGCCCCTCCTCCTTCTCCGTACCTTCCACCCCTCTCCTCTTCCCCTCCTCATCCCATTCTTCTCCCCTCCTCCTCCTCCCACCCTCCTCTGCTCCTCCTCACCCCCTCCTTTCCTCATCCTCCTCTCTTCCTCCTTCTCCTCCCCCTCCCCTCTCCTTCTCCCCTCCTCCTCCTCCGTACCCTCCCCTCCTCCTCTTTCATACCCTTCCCTCCTCCCACAGTTTCCCTGCTAAATTTAGATGGAAAATTGACGCCGCGTGACAGCAACACCAATTCAGTTTTCCCGAATTCAGCGGGGAAAATGACGTCACATAACTTCGTGTCACGTCACCGATAAACAAATTCAGTTTCTCCTCTAGATTTAGCGGGAAAATTTACGTCACGTGGCCTCAACACCAATTTGATTTCCCGCTACATTTAGCGGGGCGGCTGCGCCGACGGCGACACCGCTATTGGGTGTTTTCACATGACGTCAATCCGCCATTTTGTTAGTTTGTTTTTCAAAGAAATTTTCTAGCTTGAAGGATTGCATCGCAACCTGTTGAGAAGATGCCAGCGTGGCAAGACTTATAAGCTTCTGTGCTCTGCGCATTTCAGTGGCCATCTAAGCCCTTGGAATGTTCGCCTTCGGCGCACGCCAGACAGCTCACAACAACAAAATGGTGGACACAATTATGTCAGTGAAAACACCCTACACTCGGAAACAGGCGCCTAGAGCTGCGGTCTAAAAAAAACATAAGATGTTCGTTGGCCTTTATGCTTCTGTCCCTCGACGTTTGGTGTACACGTGACGCCCCGTGGCTGCAGGTCCAGTTCCCCGAGTTCATGGGCATGGAGACGTCGTACACGCGACCCATCGAGCCGGCTACGGACCTCCGGGATGCGTTCCGGGTGTTCGACCGCGACGGCCACGGCTTCATCACGACGGCCGAGCTGCGGCACGCGGTCACCACGCTGGGCGAGCGGATGACCGACGAGGAGGCCGACGAGCTCATCAGTGAGGCCGACGTGAGCAGCGAGGGACACATCGACTACGAGGAGTTCATCAAGACCATCAGCCTGCCCAGGGAGCGCCAAGACTCTTCCAAGCGCCAGGACTCTTTCAAGAGCCAGAACTCTTCCTAGATGACGCTTGGCTGTGTTCTTCTGGCCGTGATATGCCCATATAGATTCGAAAGTGCCGCCTTCCGAGGATTAAAAAAAAAAAAAAAAAAAGTCGGCGGTACGTGGCTCAACTTTGTTCTCACTTCTTTTTTTCATCAGAAGACGTCTATCGGGATGACTGTGGAATTGTAGGCTATTAGCGGCGAGAAGTTGTGGTGGCGCCCTCTTATGGTTCCCCCTTGTTACGCATTATTGTGCAAACAAACAAGTTCCGATGGTGTTGTAAATAGCATGGGGAAGCTTTGAAT